>JAJOZX010003649.1:385000-498508 GCA_023014485.1 Bathynomus jamesi
GTAGAGAGCCAACCCACTAAAACTATTAAAGACGACAGTAGTGTTTGTAGATAAATATTTGTCGGGGGCGCTGTAGTAGGAGGTCCTCTGTTGCAGTAGTTGAAGGGACAGAAACAGTACAGTACCGAGGAAGGGCTGAAAAGTTCCCCAACTTTGGTGCAGCCGTCAGCCGCCAGCCACGTTTCAGCCAGTCGGCTTTTGTCCGTTGCATTCGGCGTACAGCCATCCATTGTCCGAACGCTTATAATTTCTGACAAAGAAATGGATTGGATTAGGTAGAAGTTTTTATTGCTGAAAATAAGTCGTCGTTGTTTTATCCAATTTAACTGGATTGGTGATTATATTTCAATTGTCCAAAATTTTTCCAATCTAAGATTTTAAAATTATTTTAATTAAAATCCGCCTTCAATTAATTATTAATTAGTCATTTGCTTAAGAAAGAAAGGATTGATCGTTGGTTTAGAAAACGTAGAAATTGATCGTAACGTTTCGTATAAAACAAAAATCAATACGTTGTTGTCCGGTATTAGAAGCGCGAAACTTTCTCATTCTCTAAGAAAAATATTGATCATTTGATTTTCAAAAGAATTTGATCATTGTTTAAAGATTTAGAAAAAAAATAACCGTAACTGAAAAAATGTAATTGATCAGTTACGTGAATCCGAAAATGATCATCCCGCAAATAAAACGTTTAAAGTTGGGGGTGAAAAAAAACCTGGGATTACAATTTGCTCCATTGCAGTTTGCTCCCCTCCCCATCCCCCTCTTTTAGAAAAAAGGGTAGACAAACGGACGTATAGTTCGCATGAACAGGCTATGAAAAAAAAAACTTACGACTGCAATGAATGAAGATGACTAAAAAAGAAAATTGGTTATCGGTTGAAATTGTCGCGTTCAACACTCGACTAACTGACCGACCCTCTTTCAAAGCTCAGTGAACCCTATTTCGCGCCAGTGAAATTTTGAGTATGATAATTCAGTACGCCATTTTGGCGTTTCACGAAAGTTTGTGCGACTCGTTAATCAAGATAAAATGGAATGGCAAAAGTGGTGAATTTAAGCAGTGCTTGTCGAAGGTAGTGGGAATGGGGGCGTCATGTAGGCAGGGTATAAATAGAGTTACGAATGGGTTATATATACTTTATTTTTTAACTGTGTGGTGTGCGCGCGTGTGTGTGCGCGCGCGCGACATTTTTATGTATAGTGCCATTTTTGTATTTGCACAAGTCGAGATAAAAATAAATTTTCTTTTCACTCGTTAACTAAACACCTGCTCACTACATCTGCGTTAGAGGAAGTGGAAACAAAAATTAGATATCTATAATAGAGCAACGCACCGTCAACTTCCGGTTTTGTTACCAATAAATATCCGGAAGTACGTGATTTAACACTCTTAACGGAGATTTATTTTTTTCATTCCATGCCAATACCAGTTACGCAAGAAATAAATTGGCTTCGATTTTATATATATATATATATATACAGGGTGTCCGAGAATTATCTGTATAATTTTTGGCTGTTATTAAAAGTCAACCATGAAGTGTAGAAATTCCAGTATTGTCCCATTTTACAGAGAATCTCATTAAGTCAAAACTTGGTATCAGAAAAAACAAGTTTTTTAGAAATTCCAGTGTCCGAACATTATCTGTACAATTTCATCTTTTAATAAAATTCTTGATAACACACGTAAAATTCTTAAACAAGATTATTTAGAATCTGTATTTTCAAAAGTTTCTTTTATTAAAGTAACGTTGTTACAAACATTCGATATGTGCACCATCAGTGATTCGCAAAACATCCAATCGATACTCCAAATGTTGCCATGTACGCTGCAGCATATCCACATCAATTCGCTCAATAGCAGCTGTGATTCTTGCTTTTAAATCATCAATGTCTGTCACCCGCGTACATTTCTAAAAAACTTGTCAAAACGTGGTATCAGAAAAAACTTAGAGATTCTCTGTAAAATGGGACAACACTGGAATTTCTACACTTCATGATTGACTTTTAATAACAGCCAAAAATTGTACAGATAATTCTCGGACACCCGGTATATATATATATAAATTTATTTATTATAACCCCGAGTTATCAGCGTATTGTACTGTATATAGAAAAATTAAAAGGGCTATAATAAATTCGTGTGTATATATATATATATATATATATATATAAAATTTAAGGAATTTATTATAGCCGCTGTTTTAATTTTTTCAAATACAATATAATACGCTGATAACTTCGTTACGTTTCGAGAGAGAGCCGCGATATTGTCATCCACGTTATCCATTGTTAAAGATCTGATGGGTAAAATAGGTTAAGTTCCGAAGACCTCCAAAATATACGACTTTCACCCGAAATATTTGTATTAATATATACACCGTGTTATATTGACACGTCTATCGCGCGTTTGCCGTTATTAAATTATATTTGCGTATAAATGTCAATAAAATAATTGTATTGTATTTACACGTAAATGCAAATAAAATAAGTACAATAACCTTCCTTATTTACGGCACCGAGGCACGCTGCGTAAATTGCTAAGTGCTGACTGCAACTTTCGGCTCACATATCCGAAGCACCTGGATTGAATTTTGCTCGATTATTGGGGGGGGGGGGGAGAAAAAAGGTGTTATTAGCTTCTTGGCCCGCATAATTAAAAAGTACTATATTTTTTTGCCGTGTTTATTCGCGTATCACATTATCAGAGTTAAGTTAATGATGTAAAGCGAGTGTGGCCAGTTGGTCGATCACCAATCATTTTTTTGTGTATCGCGAGGCAGAAATGGGCATTTGCCCAAAATTGCAGTAACTAGAAAATAATCCTAACTAAAAAAATAAAAATGTAGGCAACGATCGATAATTTGAAGTAATTATCTCTCTCTAATTTCTTAGCAAGATTTTAAAAATTCATTCCAACCCTTTTTTTTTTTTTTTTTTTTTTTTTCGAAGTGACGTGGAGCGTGATTGCAATTGTAAAGTATGAAAGTGGGAATGCGAGGGGTGGAAGGCAGTCAAGTTTAGGCGGGACTAGGTACGTCACTTCTCGAGACGATGCTTAGGAGTAGCTCAGTTTCCCCGAGTAGATTGGACACCCCCGATTGCAAAGGTCGTTTGTATGGGAAGTGAATCCGCAACTTTGATTTAAATGAATGGTAATAATTCAATTATTATATTTGTTTATATATAAATAAATTTGTTGTCGGTAATTGTCTTTTATAACTATAAAAAGTTTATACGCATAGTGAAATACTAGTTACACAATACGTAAGAGTAAGAAAAACGTCCCCCCCCTCCCCCCCCCCCCCCTTTTTAAAAAATATTTCAATAATTTGAGCTTCCGCCCTTGAAAACGGACTCCTATTAAATTAAGAAAAAAAGGTCGGGGGTGTTTCTGTATTTTATAGCTAAATACAGGTACAGTAAATCACTGCTGTGTGTTTGTTTTCGATAGGTTTTATTACTCGTCTTTACGTATATTATTTTTTCAGTTTTTATTACAAGATATATTATGGAAGTTAATTTCTTTTTTTTACATCTGCCAATATTTTTTTTTCATTTTAGTATGTATATGCATGCATACATATATATATATACATACGTGTATGTATGCGTGCGTATGTGGACGAGATAAATTAACGTCGGTGATGTAATGGTTATCAGGCTCAACTATTTATGACTGACCCCTTATATCATTATATCATACTTTTTTTTTTTAATAAAATGTTGATTTCGATACTTTTTCATAATTTTTATTTTTTAAATTTATTAGTGTTTTAATCAATCGTATCGTTTATTACCTTTACGATTATACTTTTTTATAGCATTTATCATAAGACTATCGCAGAGGGGAAAAGGGGATAAGCGACAAAATCGGCGAAATGCATTTTCTGTTTGAAAAGACGGCTTATTCTTCACTCTATCTCTACACCTCCAATTGGCAGATATCCCATTTTGTGACTGGAAACTGTTTCCAGTCACAAAATTGGATATCTGCCAATTGGAGGTGATGGTGAAGAATCTTTTCAAACATAAAACTCAAGTTTGTCGATTTTGTCGCTTATTCCCCGCCGCACTACTACTACTACTCGTATATATAAAATCACTTCTACATCCACCGCGGTTTACGTACCTGTGGCGAGGGTGAGTGTGATGCTCTGGTAGACGCAGAAGGCTGAATCCGGACACCGGACGATGAATCTCTCTGAACCGTCGAATTCCGAGCACGGAAACACGTACCGGTGACGACGTTTCATCTTCTGACTGTTGTGAACACACTCGTAGCATTCGATTGACGCTCCTTGGGGGACGAGTGGGGTAAGGGGGAGAAGAGGATCATTTAGATGGACGATGACGAGATTAAAGTATAAAGTCGTGGTTTGTGTGGAACGGAACACATCGAAATAAGATGGTGTTTTGTTTTATAATGTTCATGATAATTAACATCATTGTCATTATGATGATGATGATGATGGCATAGCGAAAAACGAACGATTTGATGTTATTGAAAATTTAAAAGGGGTAATTAAAAGAAAGAAAGTGTGTGTGTGTGTGTGTGTGTGTGTGTGTGTGTGTGTGTGTGTGTGTGAGAGTGTGTGTGTGAGAGAGAGAGATTTTCGACTGTTTCCATTTCACTCGTGGTCGAAGAAAGAAATCGACAGGTGAGGATCTTCGAAAAGGCATTTCTCTCATCGTTCTCTCCCTACCTCTGGTCTGGTTATATAGGTCAACGCCAGGTTAAAGTAATGGAAGTAGGTTAGGTTCATTTCATTTTAGGTCGTTTACGAACGAGGAAAGTTTTTTCTCCACATCTGGAATTCTCGCTTCGAGACTTGAAATGATTAACGGGAGTGGCGTAAAGTAGGAAAGAAGTGATCTCGTAATAAATTTTGGTAAATATTTAGTTTCGGGGACCGCAGTTTTTTGACCTTTGATTGGCCAAAAGTTAAGTTTGTCACGTGAGAAATAACTATAACTTAGAACGACCATCTAACAGCGTAAACAAACCCGGATGTAAGAGTCGCTCTGATTGGACCGAAATACTGTATATAAAATGGGCGGATTACCGAAATCTGGTGGCCCCGAAACTTAATATTAGCCAAAATTTCATTAATCAATCGATGTATCGATGCCATGATGCATCTTCCCAAAGGGTTCATTTAATCAACAAACCAAATGTATTCCCGTAGTTACCCTTACCAATTTTAATGAAGAGCAGGAGGAGAAGAAGGGAACGGGTGAGCCTCAAACTCGGGCGCTGTCGGTGCATGGCACTGGTTTCTGGAAGGGAAAAAGGGGAAATTCTAAGTTGACCGTTTGTGTGAAGAGTCGTTTCAGGGTATTTTGTTTGATTACTCGGTACGACTGTACAGATTGACGCGATCCCGTTGGTCAGGTCAGATTAGTTTGTTAGGATTGCGGAGTATTTTCACCTGCCCCTTTTTGGGTGGGGGGCGGAGTAGTGGGGGGTATAACCGGTAAGTGAAATTTTTTTTTTTACCTTTGACTTAACCTAATCTAATTTAACCATAGAAAAATTGTCGAAAAAATCGTCGAATTTTTTTTTTTCCAGCACTTTATTTCTCGGGTGATTTAAAGTTCGTTAATTTCATTCGATAGGTTAAGTGCCAACGCTGACACCCAAATCGGATTAGCGTGTCATTATATAATATATATATATATTATATATATATATATATATATATATATATATATATAATATATCATATACATATACATATACAGGGTGTCCGAGAATTATCTGTACAATTTTTGGCTGTTATTAAAAGTCAACCATGAAGTGTAGAAATTCCAGTGTTGTCCCATTTTACAGAGAATCCATTAAGTTTTTTCTGATACCAAGTTTTGACAAGTTTTTTAGAAATTCCAGTGTGTCCGAACATTATCTGTACAATTTCATCTTTTAATAAAATTCTTGATAACACACGTAAAATTCTTAAACAAGATTATTTAGAATCTGTATTTTCAAAAGTTTCTTTTATTAAAGTAACGTTGTTACAAACATTCAATATGTGCACCATTAGTGATTCGCAAAACATTCAATCGATACTCCAAATGTTGCCATGTACGCTGCAGCATATCCACATCAATTCGCTCAATAGCAGCTGTGATTCTTGCTTTTAAATCATCAATGTCTGTCACCCGCGTACATTTCTAAAAACTTAATGAGATTCTCTGTAAAATGGGACAACACTGGAATTTCTACACTTCATGGTTGACTTTTAATAACAGCCAAAAATTGTACAGATAATTCTCGGACACCCTGTATGTATATATATATATATATATTATGTATGTATGTATGTATGTATATATATATATTATATATATATATATATATTATATATATTATATATATATACAGGGTGGGCCGTAAGTTTCCATACATAGGAAATAAACATTTTTTTATGGACAACCATTTTTATTTATATAATATGCTCTACATGGTTGCCATTGTTTTGAAAACACATTTCAATACGTGTTCCCCACTGTTGATGAACACGCATTAGCACAGTTGACGTTATGCTTGTAATGGCGTTGGTGATACGTTCCTTTAGATGATTTATGTCTCGTATCTTTTTCTTGATACACCATGGCCTTCAAGTGCCCCCAAAGATAGAAATCAAGGGGGGTGAGATCTGGGGATCTGGGAGGCCACTCCACAGGACCACGCCGACCAATCCAAGCATCCGGAAACTGCTGATCCAAATACCGACGCACGTGAAGACCATAATTTAAATTTTCCTATATATGGAAACTTACGGCCCGCCCTGTATATATATATATATATTATATATATATATATATATATATATATATATATATATATATATATTATATATATTATATATATATACACCTTTTACTGTTGCTACGAGAAAATTGGACCTATTAGCAAATAATTTTTGCTTTATTTGGCCCATTTAATTGACCCATTTTAAAAATTTTAATTGGTAGTG
Organism: Bathynomus jamesi; assembly: GCA_023014485.1. Classification (NCBI taxonomy): domain Eukaryota; kingdom Metazoa; phylum Arthropoda; class Malacostraca; order Isopoda; family Cirolanidae; genus Bathynomus; species Bathynomus jamesi. The sequence continues at coordinate 391,981 of JAJOZX010003649.1, forward strand.
TTTTTGGGGTCAAAGCTAACTGCTTCATTTGCTTACTTTTAGTACGTAAGGTACTTTCTGAACGAGTGAAAATTGTATTTGAAGACTGTATATAAATAAGCTTTATTTTGCGCACGCACGCACGTTTGGTTTCTTTACAGAACAACCAAATTTTCCCTCTTATTCAATTCTGTATCGTGATGTTCACCTGTTTAAAACGTAATAACTAACCAAACCTAATTTAACCTAGCATAATTTATTTTTACCTAACCTTAATTATATCCCGTTTTCATGATAAAGGATAGCACTTACAAAAATAATTAATCCGCAAATCTCGGGGTACTCACGTTCGTGTCGCGACGGGCTGGTTGTGTATCCTCAGGCGCGCGCGCACATATATCATTATGTATAATGAAATTCAAAGTGCAGTATTTACAAATTCGTTTTTAAGAGATACAATACGTAATAAAATATTTAAAAAAAAATATAAATGATTATAAGTAGAAAATAAAATAGTACTTTAACACAAATTCATTATTTTTACATACCATTTACAAACCCATGTTTGGTCAAGTTCAAGACTAATTTCTTCATACACATTTTTTTTACCTATACAGTGATCATAATGTCTGGAACAGCTGTTCATATCAAATGGTGTGTGTGTGTGTGTGTGTGTGTGTGTGTGTGTGTGTGGTGTGTGTTTTAACCTTTAAAAGGTGTAAGTGTGCAAAGTGTAAGATTTCGCAGTTTGTTCTGTATCTGTCGTTATTGAATTTTGAGGTTTGTGGAAGCGTCTTGCGCTCTTTTAAACTAATTATGAATCAGTTTTTTTTAACACCTGTTCATGCTTTCAGATGTTTCTTAATGATTGGCCCAGTTTTGGAATTCTTAAAAGTACAGTTAATATTTTTGACACTCGTACTCGTAGCGTATATTATTATTATTATTCCGTTTGACTCAAGTCCAGTAATGTTCATGCAATGTTGAAACACACACACACACACACACACACACACACACACACACACACACACACACACACACCAGAACTAAATTTGAACGAGTACAAAGCTAATATTTTTTCTTCTGTTAGTTTTTATTAGTCACTATAAAGCTACCGGTTGCTGTGACTCGGGTTAGTCATATTGTTTCTTAGAATGATTCGCATTACTCATTTTGACTCATCGTACGGATAACTATTCAGAACAGTGATTTAAATGGGTGACTCGAAATAAAAGGATTCAGATTGTGTATAGGATAAACGGGTTTCATTGTCGTTTTTCTTTTTCTATTTGGCAAATACGTGACTCGTCTGTCCAGTATTTTATTTGGAAAAAGAAAATAAGTATCAAATATGGCTTTTTTTACAGTTCAGGAGGATAGATTTACGCTTGTAATTTGAAACATTCAACTAGTGATTATGTAATTGTATTTAAACAAAAATTATATTGTAGGAATATAAAGAGGTCGTTTAATGAGCTTGTACGCGGGTTGTTGGACCCAAGGATCTCAAATGGCGAAGAATCGTGAAATTACGAGGAAATGTGAGCGTTGGTAATTGGCACTGTTTAAGGACTGCCTAAAGGTAACGGATACACAGTTGTTGAACGAGTTTACAGGGTTTATATTTTTCATTTGTTGAGGGAAATAATTATTTCATAGCTTTACATCTCTCTAAATAGGATGGTTGACCATCGCGGGAAGCGCTACAAATTAGCTTCTTACTCGTCCAGACAGACTTAGAAATTTAGAATAACTTCGTCGTTCGTTCAACCAGATTGAGAATAGCTTTGTTGCTATTTAGCGATCACTGTTCCAGGATAAGAATTATCAGTATGATCCTCAATCGGAGTTTTTCAAATTAAGCAGCAAAGTAATTGGTAATTTGTGCAAATGAAGAAATTTTCAGTTTTCGGCACCAAATTTACAAAACTGGAAAATGAACTCAAAAGGTTAAGGTTAAAATGGATTTAAAATTTTAATTAACAAAGTTTTGCCTTTTGTTCATTGAAAATTAATTTCTGTAACATTAATTTTTTTATTTTATATATATATAAAATAAAATAAAAATGTGTTGCCAAGGGATTGCGTGCATGGGTTGCTGTGCGGAGGTATTTAGAATATTCCTTATGAACTCGTTTAGACTCAATGTATACAAGTTTACAACTCGGGCGAGGGCTTTATCTGTGCCATTTAAATCAAATTTTTTTTCTTTTTGAAGAAACGTGTGATGTGTACTGTACAGGCCGAGTGTAGCGAGGATATAAACGATTACTTTGTTCTCTGTAACGGGATTGTTCTCTAATTTTGTTGCGTTTACACACACACACACACACACACACACACACACACACACACACACGTCACGTCCATGTTTCGATAATCGAGTGACATTTCAATGCATCATTTCCAATCAGTTATACTAATACCCGCAATATACTCACTTCCTACTTATGTAAGAAAACCATTCTCCTGCCAAGTGTGAAATAAATTATATATATAATAAATATATAAATATAAACTGAATTTCCTAAAAAGGGAGATGGGGTGGTGAGGTCAGTGGTGCTGGTCTTGACCTCGGCTCTTCGATTCGCTTTGACCCTCCAGTTAACCAACTTCTCTCCAGACCTGACCTTCTACACTTTTTTTAAAGACTACTTTTGCATGAAAATGCCAAGTGAGAAGACCTTAAAAGGTGGCACTGTGATGTTTCATTTCTCTTTTTTGTTAAGACCTCTAGAAGCGTATTTTTAATGGTGGCATTTCTCAATTGAAAATGACCCCTTTCCCAATCCACAGGATATATATATATATATATATATATATATATATTATATATATATATATATATATAATATTTGTGTGTTGGTAAATCGAATATTATACAGGTCTAAAAGTTTACCTGTTTAAAGGTATGTATTGTTCAGTGGCATCAATACCCACTTGGCACTCCTTTGGCAAGTTGTGTTTGCACAGTTAGATTTGAACTCTTCAGAAAAAGTATATATATATTATATATATATATATATATATATATATATATATATATATATATACACACACACACACACACACGTATATATGTATGTACTGAATATACAAGGTTACCTATGATTTACGCCTTTAATGGGGTTCAGTATTTTTTTTTTTTTTACCCTGAATACCATTTGCATCATCCTTTAACCGTGGAAGTTAATTTGATTGGCTGTTTATTAGTCCTATTCTCTGGTATTTATTTTAACTAGTATCTTACGTTTTTACACACACACACACACACCAAATTGATGTTAATATAACCTACGTTACGAAGGTGTAAAATTGTTGCTTTTTGGAAACATTTTCCTTTTTTTTTTTACCTTTTCGAATCGTTGACCCCCTTCATGAAATGGAGTGACAAATTTTCCAGTTTGGCTCTGGCATCGATTAGCGTTGGGCGTCCGGCCTAAAAATGTATCTCATGATATTTCTCCGGAGTCAAGGTCGTCGTTGGTCTGAATCGCGGTTTTCGGGTCGAAGATTTTTCTTTTTTAGGGGGTGACTGAGAGGGTGTATGCCCGGAATTGATGACAAAAGAATTACCGACTTGCCTTGGGTATAATAGCAGTGATGGATATGTAGGGGAGTTCGATGGTTTAAGGTAAGGGTTTCTTTACGGCGAATCGATTTGTCGTAATCATTTTAAAATTTTTTAACGTTTTAATTACTTTTCAGTTAAGTTAAAGAAAAAAAAAGGGTGCTATTCAACATAGGTTTTATTTTATTATTTTATCATTAACTTTACAAATTTTCCTTTTCAATTTTTTATTAGGCAATAAAATATTTATCTTAAATTTTTAAAATTAAAGTTTAAGTAAAAATGCTAAAAATTTTGATAAACGAGGAAATTTTCCTTCAAACCAAAAAAAAAAAAAAGTTAAAGTTCAATTTTTGGCGCCACACCGGAGACCACGGAACGCGACCATCCACCTCAAGATCTAGACACAGACTGAACTCGTTTTTCAATTTTGTGAAATAAGACTAGACTTTTTCTGTGTGTATATTATATTTATATATTATGTAAAAGCTGCTTGACCGATATTAAGCGTGTATAACGGTTCATTGTGTCACTTTGCTTGATTCAACGTGAGTAACCGATCTTTCTTTCACGATTTCATTTCCATTTCACTGAGGAGGATAGTCGTACATTTGTCCAAAGCATAAATAAAGGATTACACACACACACACACGCCTACCTTGGTTTTGCTTCCGGCCGAATTGTTCATTCTGACGAAGGTCAAGCTTGTTGCTCCACCTTCGACCCACAGCTTAACCCTTTACGGACAAGTCCGCAGCATATGCGGTCACTCTTGTTACCAGAACGTATAGGTTTTATTGTTATTGAAAACTAAATATTTTAGTAACTAGTCACTGAAATGATACACATTTTGGGTTCCTTTCCCGACAACTAAATGACATCTATATATAAACACGTAGAAACATTTATAGAAACGAAGCATTGTAGTACAATTTATATTATTATTTCTGGTGGACCTTAAGATACCATCCGTCGTTAAAGGGTTAACGTGGAATCCGAACCACGACCCATCACAAATGGTTAAAAATTACGAAGTCCTTGTTTGAACTCGATCTCACGACCTCCCGATCAGTAACCCAGCGTCTTGACCACTTGGCCATCCAGGGTACCAATTTATCTACCAAACTATCAGGTCATCCCATAAGTAATGTCGTTTTTTAGATCGGAATTTGAAGGACAAAAAAAAAAAAAAAAAAAAATTAATGTAGTATATATTTTCCATCGGAATCAATGACACACTGCCAACGTCCTACAAGCTTTTCAATGCTGTGTTTATAAAATTCAGGCGGTTTTGAGGCAAAAAACGTACAAAGACTGGTGTGCAGGTCATCTAAAGAAGTATACTGTTCCTCGTCAAGATAGTTTTGCAGACTCCTGAAGAGAAGATAATCTGAAGGCGCAAGGTCTGGAGGATGTGGAAGTTTTTATCACCCAAGCTCCTCAATTTTTGCAGAAGTAATCCGAGCGGTATGAGGATGTGCGTTGTCGTGGTGGAACACGATTCCTTTCCGATTAACCAAAGGTGGTCTCTTCTTTTAGTGCAGTGTTCAATCGATCCAGTTGTTGACAGTAGACTTGAGCGGTGATTGTTTGGTTGTGTGGTAAGGTTTCAAAGTGTATTACACCACCTTTATCCCACCGAACACTAAGCAACACCTTCCGAGGGTGAAGATTTGGTTTTGGCTGTGGTGTCGCTGGTTCTCTGGCACAAACCCACTGTCGACGGCGCTTAACATTCTGGTACAGTATCCACTTTTCATCACCAGTCACTAAACAGTGCAAAAACGAATCTTGGAGTTGACGGGAATGAAGAGCTGTGCTAATGTTTACCCGCACCCTCAGATTGTCGACCGACAATTCATGTGGCACTCATTTTCTTAACTTAGGCACTTTCCCGAGTTGTTACAAATGTCGATGGATGGTGGACGGGGATGAATTGAGTTTTTGGGCCAATTCTTCGACAGTTGTTGAACAGTCTTCAAGTGCGGCTAACAGCAGGTCATCATCAAAGTCAGCAGGGCGTCCAGAGCGTGCTGCATCTGTCAAACAGCAGTCACCATTGCTAAACTTTTGAAATCATCTTTAACATTTCCTCACATACAGAATATCGTCGCTATAAACGTCCTGAATGTTTCGCGTTGCTTCAGTAGCACTATTCCCTGTTTTGAACTCGTAAATCATTATATGCCTGATATGCTCTTCTGATACCGCCATGTTTGAGGGGTTCACATAAAGCAAAATACACGTCTTCACTGGTCAAGGTCTGTAAAGTATGTAGCGAAACACGATAGATCTCCTCTTAGATATAACCTTCGGAAAATTTATGCTTAAACCGAGTAGGACTAGTTTAAACTTAATCTATCGTAAAAAAAGACATTATTTATGGGATGACGATATTTTTTCTGGGAGGATGAGCAGCTGTAAGCTGCGCGCGTCTGCTTTCATCGGGAATCGAACTTGGGGCCGGTGCTGGCCTGTCAGCAATGCTAACCACTATACCACCTTGCACTGCACCGAGTCGCGTGTGTGTGTGTATATATATATATATATATATATATATATATATATATATATATATATATATATATATGGGCTACGTCGTGGCCGATGTCGTAACACCGCTTCCCAGAGATCAGCGAAGTTAAGCAACATCGGGTTTGTGTAGTAGTTGGGATGGGAGACCCTCTGCGCCCAGATTATGTAGTGACCCGTGGTTCAGATCCCATGTAAAGCTGTAGGTCCCCTCCGTCATATGACCTTAGATGTTGCGAAGGTTAAACAACCGCAATTAAAATATATATATATATATATATATATATACATATATATATATATATATATACATATACATACATACACCGTATTTGACGGCTTACAAGACGCTGCGCCGTGAAAGACGCACCTAATTTTGGAAAGGTAAATTCAAGAAAAGTTTTTGATGCACTTTATTGTTAATTTAATACAATGGATATGTAAAATTCAATAAAAAGAAAAGCCAATAAAGAAAGATATGATTATTACTCTTATTATTTGTTATTAATCAGATGCAGGGCGATTTTTTAAGGTATTTATAAGGAAAAAAGTGCGTCTTATAAGCCAAAAACGGTATATATATATATATATATAATTTTTTTTTTTTGTGTGTATGTCCCTACGGTAGGCTCACTATAATAAATGGGATGAAATGTTATGGGTCACCAGTTTGACTTTTCAGCCAAACAAAACCATTTTTAATGAGATAGAAATGACTTTGTGGGTTTTCGTTTAATTATTTATTATAAAAATAAATGAATTATTTGTTGACATTGATTAACATTTAGACGGTAATTGTGCAATATTATAATAAAATGATTATTAACAATAAGAAATTTATTCTTGTACAAGATGAGTTAAATGATACAATAATGACAAGAAACACTAAAGCTAATGAGATACTGTATAGGTTGAACACACAATAATAAGTAATTAAGCAGATAATAACTGAAGTAATAAAGTATGGTATTGGTACAGTAACGGAATAGGCCTAACTGCGGTCGTAATGGTGAGTTAGACTGAACGGTATTGAGGGCACTGAAGAGCCTAATTCGGTTAGGCTGGGAGTATATTGAGTTGTAGGCTACAGAAAATTAACTTAGCACGACAGAATAAACGGTAGGCCAAATGAGCTGGTAGCTACGTGAGGTTTACAAACCCGAGATTTTGATGAGGAAGATAACTCTGAAGACGGAAGGGCCTACAAGCCAGACTGCGTGATGAGATCTTGGTGAAAGGAAATGAAAATTAGCAAGTTGAAATATATGAATCTTGAGCCAGGTGAAGGCGGACGGATAGCGCTATTTGCATCTTGCAGAAGCGATGTTGCTTCCAGGGAGATGAAGTAATAGTGGGTCTCAACTGAGATGATTAACTTCGTGTATGCTTGGATGGAGGTTTGAAGGACGGTGGGCCGCTCTCCGACGAAGGCCGGAGAGCGGGTAGAGTTACATAACAGAAGATTGGAGATGAAGAGAGAGTGCTGAGTAAAATGAGTGAAGGCGATCTTGCACATTTATTGGCTCGGTGACGCTTAGATTTCGCGGGCATTTTTGGGAAATTAAATAAAATAAAAGTTCCTTTGTGGTCTATTCTTGCCCACATGTTTGGAATTTACATCCATGCGAGGAAGGCGAAGAAAGTTTTCGTTATGCTGAGAGAGATAGATAGATATACAGGGTGTCCGAGAATTATCTGTACAATTTTTGGCTGTTATTAAAAGTCAACCATGAAGTGTAGAAATTCCAGTGTTGTCCCATTTTACAGAGAATCTCATTAAGTTTTTTCTGATACCACGTTTTGACAAGTTTTTTAGAAATGTACGCGGGTGACAGACATTGATGATTTAAAAGCAAGAATCACAGCTGCTATTGAGCGAATTGATGTGGATATGCTGCAGCGTACATGGCAACATTTGGAGTATCGATTGGATGTTTTGCGAATCACTAATGGTGCACATATCGAATGTTTGTAACAACGTTACTTTAATAAAAGAAACTTTTGAAAATACAGATTCTAAATCTTGTTTAAGAATTTTACGTGTGTTATCAAGAATTTTATTAAAAGATGAAATTGTACAGATAATGTTCGGACACACTGGAATTTCTAAAAAACTTGCCAAAACTTGGTATCAGAAAAAACTTAGAGATTCTCTGTAAAATGGGACGACAATGGAATTTCTACACTTCATGGTTGACTTTTAATAACAGCCAAAAATTGTACAGATAATTCTCGGACACCCTGTATATATATATATATTATATATAAATAAATATAAATAAATATAAATAAATATAAATAAATATATATAAACTTTATAGAAGGGTTTGTTCTTGGGGAACCGCAACTTAGTAAGGAATAAGAGGACAAAAAGGTGGTACATGTTTATTAGAGTCAGAACGTTTTGAAAATTAAAATTTCCATTATCAGTGCTAAAACTGAAAAGTAAAAAGGTGAACAAATATAGTGAGTAAAAGATTTTATACAATATATTTATGCAGTCCTATGATTATAATTTAAAGTTAAAAAGGTACACGAAATGTAGAGGTAAGACAATGGCTAAAATATGCAAATGTTATTAGGTGAAACGAACATTGAAAACAAATCTTACCGGGTAAAATACGAGGGAGGTTTAATTTAATTGTATAAAGGTTGGGAATGGTCGACTGTTGAAGTATCCATGTCATAGAAGCCTTCTATGACATGATACTTCAACAGTCGACCATTCCCAACCTTTATACAATTAAATTAAAACCCCCTCGTATTTTACCCGGTAAGATTTGTTTTCAATGTTCGTTTCACCTTAATAACATTTGCATATTTTAGTCTTACCTCGCTACATTTCGTGTACCTTTTTAACTTTAAATTATAATCATAGGACTGCATAAATATATTGTATAAAATCTTTTACTCACTATATTTGTTCACCTTTTTACTTTTCAGTTTTAGCACTGATAATGGAAATTTTAATTTTCAAAACGTTCTGACTAATAAACATGCATCACCTTCTCGTCGTCTTATTCCTTATATATATATTTATTGTTGTTACTCGTTTCAGTACGTTTTTTTTTATTTTTGTAATTTTGTTTTTTAAATTTATTGTTTGATTTATCTTATCGTTTATTGCCTTCAAGAATATTGTACTATTTTATGAGATTTATATCCTGCCAATAAAGCTTATTATAAGTATACATATATACACAAGGTGTCCCATAAGTCCGTCTCGTAGAAAATGTTTTAAATTTACAAAAGTGAAATATCTCTGCGTATTTTTTATTTATTTATTTTTTTTACACGTAACTGGGCGCTCGCGCAGTTAACAGTTTAAAATAAATTTTCCTACCAGACCGGACTTATGGGACACCCTGTATATGTATAATTTTATTGGACTTCCAGACCATACAAGTTAAATTATCTATGAGTAATGTGAAAAGGGATGCTACACTTATTTATTATTAAGAATTTCCGTAAGGAAATTCTTATTGTTATCGTTTCAGTTATTAGTGTTGTTTATTTATTTTTTTCTGTATTGTAATTATTTTTTGCGTGTGGTTGGAAGGAAAATTATCTGATTACCTGAGAGTGGATTTTGCTGTTTGTTCTTCTGTTTGTAACTGTTAATGAGTCTATAACACGTTCTGTTAACGCATAAACTCTAAAGGCTGTGACTGTGAAGATACGACATAATTCTTCACTGCAGTGATTTTTTGTTTAAACTCCAGGAAGACGTTATCTTGTTCAGAGAGCGAGACGGATAAAGAGAGAGTTAGCGAGGAGTTACGAGGAAAAGAAGTACCTCAAAAGGCCTTGCGGCCCATACCGAGGAGGTACCAATGGCAACGGGTGCCAGGGAAAAATTGTCATCCTCAAATAGTGTGCAAGATTCGGTCTAACCTTTTCTTGAAATGATCCACGGAAGAACTATTCACAACTTCTGAAGGTAGCCTGTTCCACGTGTCACAGATCTTATAGGTAAAGTAATTCCCACACACACTAGTCCTAAACCGTTTCAAATCCAACTTCCAACCATTGTTGCGAGTTGGGTTATCATTTAAACTAAACATCCTTCTAAAATCGACATCGTTGAACCCGCGTAAGAGTTTGAAAACTTCGATCAGTTGACCGCGCAGTCTCCGAGTTTCCAGCGAAAACAAGTTCAGGACGCGTAAGCGTCGATTGTAGCCAATATACCTAACGGAAGGGATTAACTTTGTGACCCTCGCCTGGACTCGCTCCAGCCTCTCAATATCTTAACTGACGGTGGGCGACCAGAACTGCACAGCATACTCCATGTGCGGCCGAACCAGAGAATTGTACAGAGAGCACAATCTACTTGTTCCGAAATCGAAATTGCCTACTGATATAACCCATCAGCTTCTGGGCTTTCTTTTCCACCTCTACACACTGTTTCGTAAACTTAAGGTCGCTGCTGATTAGCACACCCGAGTCCTTTTCCAAATCGGTGGCCTCGATATTACTCCCCAACATGGAGTAGTCCGACTTGGGATTGGCGTAGCCAGTGTGCATCACCTTGCATTTGCCCAAGTTAAATGGCATTTGCCATTTTTCGGACAACTCTCCTATCCTACGTAGGTCCGCACGCAGTTGCTCGATCGCGTCTGGCGATCCTACTGACGATGCCATCGTCGATATCATTTATGTAAGTGATAAACAACAGTGGCCCCAAAACGGAACCCTGAGGAACCCCGCTAGTGACCGAGGCCAAACCCGAACTAGCCCCTTTAATTAAAACTCTCTGCCGCCTATTCTTCAGCCAGTTTTCAATCCAGCGACCTACTTCCCCACCGATACCCAGCGCGCGGACTTTGGCCATTAGCCGGCGGTGAGGTACCTTATCAAAGGCTTTCTGAAAGTCGAGATAAGAGTAGGCCGATTGATATACTTTATCATACTATTTCAACATGACGTGGAAAAATTCGAGCAAGTTGGTGAGACACGACCTATGCCGTCTAAACCCATGTTGGGAGTACCCAAACAGCTTGTACGAATCCAAATGGCTAACAATCCTATCCGCTATTATCCTCTCTAATAATTTACCTACAACCGAAGTGAGACAAATGGGACGATAGGGCATCACGAAAGTCCAGGGAACTTTCTTAAAAATAGAGGTCACGTTGGCTTCACTCCAGTCACCGGGCCCGTCTCCAACGATTTGTTGAAGACTGTACCCAGGTGGGGAGCCACCTGGTCGCGCGCCTTCCGCAACACTGGGTAGGAACTGGTCTGGCTCAGGAGCCTTAAAACGCGCTCAGTTTGTTTATTCTATCAGCAATGACTGTCGCGGTACACCGAACACTATCCAGGCCAGCACCTTCGTGCCTGACACGTGGCTCGGGGATGACCCGGGTGTCCTCCCTGGTGAACACTCCCGCAAAGTACTCATTCAGCACATTGGCGATGTCCGCGTCGGAGGTCCGCAGAGCCCACTTCGATCCTTTAACGGACCTATCGTGTTTCTAATGGGCTTTCTACTATTAACATAACTGAAGAACTCCTTAGTGTTCCCCTTGCAGAGGCTTGCAAGTTGCCACCCGGAGTTCTTCGTTACGTTTCGCTAGCCTAACCTTCGCCTTCACTTCCCTGCACAGGCAGACATACACCTCAGTGTTCTCATGGGAACGATTGGCCTTCGCCCTCCTATACGCAGCTTTCCTATTTCGGATAGCCGAAGCGATGTCCCGACTGAACCACTTAGGCTGCGTTGAAGCAGGGGTGACCGGTTTTGAGGGTATGGCAGCAGACTTGCAGCACCATAAACTGGTCGTGGAATGCACTCCACACTACTCCAACATCGCTCTTGACCTCTAACCCCATCTCATCTACGCTATCCCGGAGTCCAACAAAGTCCGTACGCCGTAGATCGAGCTTACTGCCTCTCGAGTTAGTACGCTTCACCCGAGGGACGCAGACACAGAACCTAATCAGACTGTGATCACTCCCGCCCAACGATTCGTCAACGGTGAGGCCAGTGACGAGGTTGTCTTCGGTCGTGAATACTAAGTCTAGAACGCTTTCGCCTCGTGTAGGCCCATTGACCCACTGAGTTAGGAAGTTCTCAACAAAGTCAACTAGCCTCTTCCCTTCGGCATCAACAACCCTGTCTTCCTAGTTTATGCCGCGACAGTTGAAGTCTCCTGAAACTACACACACCCTGTACCCTAGCAGGCTATGGAGTTCGGTGTATAGGGCTGTATCCTCCTCGAGGAGATGCGGAGGTCTGTACACCAAGATTAACCTATAATTCGTCCCTCCCAGGTTCAGATCGACGCCAAGCAGCTCCCGTTCCGATTGTTACTGGCAGTCAACCGGACTGAACGTGTTCCTGATGTATATTAGTACTAGTGATGTAGCGGATGTCATTTTTTTTACATCCGCGGATGCGGATGTTTGATTTCGACATCCACGGATGCGGATGTCTACATTTTCGTTATTTTTTAGGATATATTCGAGATTTGTTGTGTTTAACGTATATAATAAGTTATTATATAGAGAGAGAGAGCTGTAGCTATAATGTAGTATAATTGATTAATTGTACAATAATTGCTGTACTTTTCTCTGAACATATAAAATAATATCAAGCATCTAACTAATATAGAAATCAATTAGTGAATTCGTCTGCAAATAAATTCGTTATATTTTGTCGAGTTTCAGCCACAATTAGAAACCATAATTGTGTTACCAGGATGCGGGACGTGAACCCAACTCAAATGCACCCCACCGACCTCTTTCCCCAACCTCCACCCTTATAGAAAGAGATCTTTAATTAGCTTGATAACTATTTATATTAAGTTTAAAGTTTTATTAGGCATATTTATAAATGAGTAATTAAAATAAAGTAAACTAAGATGTTCATCGTTTAATATTCAAACTTAATTATAGGAAGGTTATGCTTAAGGAACATTAATTTTTCTGCCTTTTCTGCTGCCAGTCTGTTTCTCTTTTCATCATATATTAATCCAGCACTGCTAAATAATCTCTCGCTTGGTACGTTTGTTGGAGGACATGCTAAATGTTTCCTTGCAAGTTTACTCAAGTATGGATAGATATTCTGCGTATTTTTCCACCAACTAATAGGATTGTCACATGCAGCCAGGCGTTTTTCTTGGTGATAGCTCTCGATCATTTTTACTACATCTTTTGACATCGCGTAGGTCTCGTCATCGCTGCTTGACTCAAGAAACTGAGAGAGAGATTCTGTGATAGATTTGCTCGTTGAATGTGTTGGTTCTGTCACTGAAACTTTTATTCTTTTGGTGGGTGGCGAAGCGACAGATTCAAGAGATTGAAGCTCTTCAACTGCTTTGCCAAGTGATGATTTAACTCGTTCTAATGTACTAGGTGAAAATAACTTAGCTTTGTAACGTGGATCTAAGTAGGTTGCAAGAGAGTAACTTCATACAAGAACAGCCTCTCGTCTTGTCGCTTGCATCACTTTTGCGCACAATGAACTAGTTCTATTAATATAGTAAATTTGATAATTTCCGCTTATTAATGACGTTTTATCTCAACGGTCCACATCCGCACGACATCCGCAGTCCAAAGTGCGGATGCGAGAAAATGTGCGGATGTTATGCGGATGTGACCTACATCACTAGTACCCCACCCCCCTCCCCACGGGTGCGGTCCTTGTGAAACATTCTATACCCGGGAATCTCGAACTCAACGTAGTCCCTACGATCAGTATGAATCCAGGACTTGGTGATAGCAACGATATCCTGGTATTCTGATGCTAAGAGCGCCTGTAGCTCGCAAAACTTATTCCTAATCGACCTAATATTAAAAAGCACTGCACGGATGGAGCCTTCCCTTTTCTATACTTCCCTTCGAGACAGACGCAAATCCAGTACTTCACTCGCAGCAGATCTCGAAAAAACAACAGGTCGCAGTTGATCTCTCTACTGTACGAAGGAAGCTTAACTCAGTAGGTCTTAAAGGAAGTGTTGCAGCAAAAAACCACTTAAGGAATGAAAATAAAAAGAGAAGAGAAGAAAATATGCTTTGGAACACAAGTATTGGTCATCTGAGACCGAGTTAAGCTTCCTTCGTACAGTAGAGGGATCAACTGAGAGACCTGTTGGTTTTTCGAGATCTGCGAGTGAAGTGCTGTATTTGCGTCTGTCTCGAAGGGAAATAATTTTTGGACATTGTAGATCAGATGGAGAAACCTTTTGAGGGCCTCCCTAATCTAGGACGATCAGCTGGGGTCTCATTTGATCTGTGACGAGCCAAGATTTTTTTTTACACCAGTTTTGGAAACACCTGTAGATTCGCTTAATTTTCTTTGACTCAGTCCCTCACCATGCAAATGTATTATTTTATATCTAATCTCATCAGAAATTGTACTTTTTGTCATTTCTGAAGCCTGTGAAAAAAACAAAAACGGCATGAATTAGGATTATAATGAGAGAAATTCTGAAAAGCCAATTTATCCAAAACGTAAGTGAATGTCAAAACTTTTAATTGTAAATATTGATATAACAATAGCTTAGGAGCATTTACTGCAGATCCATCATTAATAGTTCCTTAGATCTTTAAACACATGCGTTATAAGTTTAAAAAACTTTTTTTTTAAGAAAATATAGTTTCGAGAAGTTAATATTTACTCTGCGAAGAAAATACTTTCTAAATGTTATATAAACAAAGCAAAATATCTTCCATGCCCGTAAAAATTGTAAAAGCTTTTTATATCAATTACTGTTAGGCGAAGGTTATAATGGGGAAACTGCCAGTGGTCCGCGTAAGCGTGTGTTTGCGTGGGGCTATAGCGTTTGCGCCAAAATTTAATTTGCTGGCTAAAATTCGTTGGCTTTATAACGTGGTAAAAACGAAAGAGGCGTCCCTCTACCTCGATACTAGCGAATGTTAGTCGAACTCTCGGGTAGATTTGTAGATCGTTTAAAATTTAGCGTAATCGAAAGGTACGATTTGGCTCAAACGAAACCATAAAAAAAAAACCAACTCATTTTGGCGCATAAGTTAAATTCAGGCGTACACGCTGAACAAGTGTTTTAATTACCAAAGTACAGTAACTCAATAATATTGTGCAATGTTAAGTTGTGCACTTGTCGTCAGCCCGTGGAGGTCTGGTTCACTGACCATGGATATTGACAGTGACGCCTGCGTAGCTCTTGCTCTGGCAATTTCTCTGGGCAAGAGAAAGAAAACAAGGCGCCAAAGGAAATGCTGGATGAAGAACTGGCTGAAGAAGCGACATCACTACACACGAGAATCTCCTGTCGGAATTGCGCTTAACTGAGCTAGACGATTACAAGAATTTTCTGAGAATGGATGGAGAATGTTTCGACGACTTACTGAAGATGGTTACCCGACTCATTGAGAAAAGAAATACTGTGATGCGAGCAGCTGTTTCAGCACGTCAGCGGCTATCAATTACATTACGATACTTGGCCACAGGGAACACATATGAGGACCTGAAGTTCATCAGTGCTATATCGCCTCAACTGATAGGCCAAATCGTAATAGAAACCTGTGAAGCTATAATGAAGTGCCTCAGCAATTATATAAGGGTAAGGATAAAAACTTTGCTTGAAACAAATCGTCTGTTTCTGAGTTTGCATACAATATAAAACCTGAATAGCACTGCAAACATTATCCCATTAACTGTTTAATTAAGATCGTTGATCCTGAATATTAGTAAAATAATGGGCAATATGATTTGTTCTGGTGTCATTTTTTAATCTTAATAACATGAGTACCGCAAACAGTCGCATAAACTATTTGGTAACATTATATATCCTGGAAATTGGCAAAACAATGGGCAATATTAGTTCTTGTAATATCATGTTTTAAAACTAATGCCATATGCATCGAAAACATAATCATATAAAATATTTGATAAGAATATTAATCCTGAATATTAGTAAACCAATGGACAATAATGTGTTTTGAGGTCTCATTTGTGAATCAGACATAAGCATTGCAAACATAACATCAACTACTTCATAAGCTTACATATCCTGAAAAGTACTAAAATATTGAGAACCTGTCAATAAAAATCAGACCAATTTTGATATCTTCAATGTCACCCATACACGATCAATAATATTGTCAATATCATATATTGAGTCAATAATATTGAACGTGTGTGGGCCGCTTTAGTCGCGTGTGATTTTACATTGACGGAATGGTAGCCCCGCACACTGCAGCGACCGAGACGCGACGCGATTCCCCAGAATCGCGTCGCGGGAGCTACCATTCTGTAAATGCAAAATCGCGAGCGACTCGAGTCGTCAGTCGTGAGTGGCGAAACGATCCTGCGTGCGGCGGACCTTAGAGAATATCAGGGACAGGAAAGTATGACGTATTTAAAATTGCACCCTCAGTGATAGGTGATATTATTACGATACATATTGATACGTAATGTTATAAATTAAACTGCTAAATTGCTCTTGATGATGACGATCATCATCCACTCGAATTATCGTACTGAGGAAGTACAGTATGTCCAGAGAAAATATATTTTTCATTATTTGATTCCTTTAAGGTTAGTATTTTATTAGATATTTAATTAAATCGTATTTGAATATAATTTTAATAATGACCTTCATAATGCACATTACATAACTTAAACTAGCATAACTTTTTCTTAATATTGAACAGTAGAGTTAATTGGTGATGAATGAAACTACTTTTGAGTAACACCAAAAAAAAAATTATATATATATATATAAATAATTATATATAAGCACACCGGACAAAAAATTAGTCACCCCTAATAGCACCGATAGTAGGAAGTTCAAGGTCACACAGAGGGCGCTGATTTAGCATTGGTAAGTGACAAGTAGCGGTGACGTAGCACACAGGATCAGATCTGTTTCGTGAGGTGGTGAAGAACAAAGTGTGTGTTGGATATAGTCTGCAAAATGGGTTGTGAGGCAGACGTTACTCAGTGGCAAAAAGGAGCCATCGTGTTTGGCAGAGCCCACGGACACAAAATGTCTGAAGTAGCCCAATTTGTTGGAGGGTCAACGCGTACTGTCCAGCGAGTTTACAAAGAGTGGTGTAGTTCGCAATCAACTGACAATCGACGGCGTAACTGTGGCCGGAAAACAATTCTCGACAATAGGGGCCGCCGCCATGTTTCTCGTCTAGTAACTGCAAATCGTTTTCAAACCAGAGAACAATTGCTCCAAGAAACCAATGAGGTTCTCCAGCGACCAATTTCCGAACGGACATTGCGACGAGAACTGCATGCGATGGACATCTGGAGCAGGGTACCACGGAAGAGGCCGCTGTTAACAGCAAGTCGCAAATTGGCACGTTATAAATGGGCTCAGAGGCACAAAAACTGGACTGCGGCAGATTGGAAACGTGTAATTTGGTCCGATGAGTCCCGTTTTTGTTTGTTCTCCAATGATGGGAGGCGACGAGTACATCGCAGGTCCAATGAAGCCTTTAATCCTGAATGCGTCGAAGGTGTTGTTCAGGCTGGAAACAGAAAGTGAAGCGCAGGAATAGACACCCACGGACTCTGGCGGAACTTCGGGACCGGCTGATGAACGAGTGGCAGCAAATCGATGTTCAGTACATGCACAACCTCGTAGAGTCTCTGCCTCGCCGGATTCGTGCGGTTATCAAGGCCAGAGGCGCCGTCACACGTTATTAGGTACATTCTGAGAGGGGTGACTAATTTTTTGTCCGGTGTGCTTATATAACTGCAAACACGCAGTATAATTAACGTAAAGAACGACGCTTTGTATAGGAGAATATTCCGCGCAAGATGAGAGCGAAAGAACGAAACAAATGAAAAAAAATGAGGTGACCACCCGGGAATCGAACCCGGGATCTTCCGATTGCCGGTCAGATATGATATACAGGGCCATTCAAAAAAGACGCAACAGTTTAAATTGCTTATATTTCGTAATATTGTTAACATACAGGAGTGATTTTTGTATTAGTTTACAGCGTACAATTGGGAGTTTTTATTTAATGAAAAAACATGTTCAATGTGTGAACCACCGGCATCCAAAACCATTTGCAGTCGACGTTGAAAGTTGGCAAGTACTGTGCGTAGAACGTCATGAGTGATTATGCTGACAACAGATGAAATTTCCTCTTGCAGCTTACTAATTGTGAGAGGATTGTTTTTGTAAACATTCTCTCTCGGATATCCCCATAAAAAATAATCACACGGGTTGAGATCCGGAGAATATGGTGGCCAAGACCATCCACAGGCAAAACGTTCAGGGAAGCGATTCGAGATGACGCGATCGTCAAAATATTCATTTAAGCTTTAAGGCTACAAGAATCGTTCGTCTAGCGCAGTGGTCGGGGAACAGGGGTAAATTACTCAAATGGGGTAAATTTAAAACTTTTCGGGGTAATGCGTGCGGTATGAGAGAGACTTTGTGCTGATATTTTTTTCGTATATTTTTATTTTATTTTGTTACATAAACGTGGCGTTATTCTAAATTTTAGAATATTACGAATTTACGTCCTGATTACGTCCTCAAATATATTTTGGGGTAATACCCAAAAAAGTTCGCCGACCACTGGTCTAGCGCCTTAAGCTACTAGGCCTAAGCGGTAACAAAACTCCCAGGTGTACGCTGTAAAGTAATACAAAAATCATTCCTGTACGTTAACAATATTACGAAATATAAGCAATTTAAACTGTTGCGTCTTTTTTGAATGGCCATGTATATATGGGAATGAACTCAGAATGGTTCCCTGAGGTTTTTTTAATGATACACACAGACCGTGCACAGACCCTAAATCCTGTCTCAAAGCTGGATCCTATCTGCTTTGCAGACATCCGCACGACATCCGCGGATGTCGTGCGGATGTGGACCGTTGAGATAAAACGTCATTAATAAGCGGAAATTATCAAATTCTATTCTATTATATTAATAGAACTAGTTCATTGTGCGCAAAAGTGATGCAAGCGACAAGACGAGAGGCTGTTCTTGTATGAAGTTACTCTCTTGCAACCTACTTAGATCCACGTTACAAAGCTAAGTTATTTTCACCTAGTACATTAAAACGAGTTAAATCATCACTTGGCAAAGCAGTTGAAGAGCTTCAATCTCTTGAATCTGTCGCTTCGCCACCCACCGAAAGAATAAAAGTTTCAGTGACAGAACCAACACCTTCAACAAGCAAATCTATCACAGAATCTGTCTCTCAGTTTCTTGAGTCAAGCAGCAATGACGAGACCTACGCGATGTCAAAAGATGTAGTAAAAATGATCGAGAGCTATCACCAAGAAAAACGCCTGGCTGCATGTGACAATCCTATTAGTTGGTGGAAAAATACGCAGAATATCTATCCATACTTGAGTAAACTTGCAAGGAAACATTTAGCCTGTCCTCCAACAAACGTACCAAGCGAGAGATTATTTAGCAGTGCTGGATTAATATATGATGAAAGAGAAACAGACTGGCAGCAGGAAAAGGCAGAAAAATTAATGTTCCTTAAGCATAACCTTCCTATAATTAAGTTTGAACATTAAACGATGAACATCTTAGTTTACTTTATTTTAATTACTCATTTATAAATATGCCTAATAAAACTTTAAACTTAATATAAATAGTTATCAAGCTAATTAAAGATCTCTTTCTATAAGGGTGGAGGTTGGGGAAAGAGGTCGGTGGGGTGCATTTGAGTTGGGTTCACGTCCCGCATCCTGGTAACACAATTATGGTTTCTAATTGTGGCTGAAACTCAACAAAATATAACGAATTTATTTGCAGACGAATTCACTAATTGATTTCTATATTAGTTAGATGCTTGATATTATTTTATATGTTCAGAGAAAAGTACAGCAATTATTGTACAATTAATCAATTATACTACATTAGCTACAGCTCTATCTATATAATAACTTATTATACGTTAAACACAACAAATCTCGAATATATCCTAAAAAATAACGAAATGTAGACATCCGCATCCGCGGATGTTGAAATCAAACATCCTCATCCGCATCCGCGGATGTGAAAAAAATGACATCCGCTACATCACTATACTATATATTACGAAACGACGTTGAAACATTATTTCAGTGGGCAGAAGACAACAGAAAAATTCCAACTTCTAAGATATGGCTACGGAATAAAGGGCACAAAACTCTGCGAGCCAAACAGATAACACCAAATCCACAAGTCGGGGATTTTTGAGTAATAACGTCGGATGCAGAATTCCGAGAGCACTATAACATCAAAATAATGGGAATCATCTGGAGGAGCTTCCGCGGCAGGAAAGCAAACATCATGCTCAAATTATGGAAGTCACTCTTGTCCTACCAGTAATTGAGTATTGCTCAGTACTCGCAAGCCCATACAGAAAAAGAGACATTGCGAACATTGAAGCTATACAAAGGACTTTTACGTCTAAGATAGAGGAAACGGAAAGTGAAGACTACTGGTTTCGACTACAATCCCTGGAACTTACTCTCTCGAAAGAAGGCGCGAGCGGTATAAAATAAATATACGTATGGAAAATACTTGAGTGCTCTGTCCCTAACCTTAGATATGAAATAGAAACAAACTGGAATGAGAGAAGAGGCAGATTTTGTAATGTCCCAGCCACGGTGGGACAAGCATAGGCGTATGCGGGGGGGGAGAGGCGGCAGGACTAGGGAATTGAGTATTTTCAGGGCAGATTTTTCCTGACATTCCTTTGTTTTTTTTACTTCTTGATTGTGAATTAATTACTTGCTACTATACTTGTAGTTAATAATTAAAGCAAGTTGAGGACTTACTGAATTCTATATCAACTGCAATGTCGTAGTTTTGCTTGTCAGTTAGAAATGTTATAGTAAAATTTTCTCATTTTTGTAAATTGTAATGTTTTTTATATCAAAAAGGCTTTAATATATGTTACTTATACTCTAACCTTTGTGTTATTTTATGCTACACATCGTGCTTATGCGGAAATCAGGGCACCCTGAAATTTTTTAGGGCAATCCCCCCCCCCCCCCCCCCCCCCCACACACACACACACACTAGTAAAGTGCTATCCTATACGCTATGGGGACAAGGGGTCATGAAAACGAGGATGGAAAATACCCTCAGAATATGAGTCCCAAAGCTTTTCAATGCCCTACCAAAAGAAGTAAGGAATCTCCAGCACACCGACCTGAATAACTTCAAGAACCAGTTGGACAGATTCCTGTGCAAAGTCCCTGACCAGCCATGCGTGGCCGGCTACGAGGGCAGGAGGAGATCAGACAGCAATTCCCTCCTTCACCAAATCCCGCTAATGAGGCGGGATGCTGCAGAGGGGTCGTTCGAACTCGCATAAAAGTATGTGCATAAAAGTATATATATATATATATATATATATATATATAAAGGGTGATCCAGAGAAATGGGACCCAAAAGAAACCCCTGTAACTCTTAAAGTATAAGTCCTTTTATAAAATCATAAGCATCATTCGAAACAGGATAGTTACAAGTTTGTACAGGATTGTATAGGTTTTGACAATACAAGACAAGATAAGATACAAAACAAAATAAAAGTGTTAGTTAAAACTAACCTTTCAAGATGACTGCATGGACTGTGGAACAGCTGCGTTTCATAACTGAGCAATATTATGAGCATGGAAGAAGTGTAGTTTCAGCTCAAAGATCTTTCAAGACAAATTTTCAGATGTCAAAATCACCTTCTAAGAGCTGAAACTACACTTCTTCCATGCTCATAATATTGCTCAGAAAAAACTTAATGAGATTCTCTGTAAAATGGGACAACACTGGAATTTCTACACTTCATGGTTGACTTTTAATAACAGCCAAAACTTGTACAGATAATTCTCGGACACCCTGTATATAATATATATAATATATATATATATATATATATATATATATATAATATTATATATTATAATATAATATATATATATATTATATATATATAAATTATTATATATATATAATATATATATATATATATATATATATATATATATATATATATATATGGGATGAATTTCACAATAAAACACGTGAAATGAATGAATGCTGCAAACCCACAAGGAAAAAGAAAAACGATTCCAAGGCCTTTCGTGTATTCAAAGCTACACCTCGTCAGGGAATGAAGTTAAAAGGCGAGAAGCCCATATATATATACAACGTACAGGAAAAACAAAACAATTAGCACATACTTAACAAGGGTTAATGAGAGGCAAAAGAAATTTTAACATGATATCGTCAATTTTATAAGTCCCCGAGCTGTTATTGAAATTGTTTTTAAATGAATAAATGCACATTCTAGAATATTTCGTTCTATTATATCTCTGTTTTTAACAAGCGCTTTAGAACTATCCCACTTGATGCTATGGTTACATCTATACATATGGTTAAATAAAGCATTGGAAGTACTAGCTGTTCTACAAGCATATTCCAACTGTACTTAAAGCAATTGGCATTAATGTAATCTTTAAGTATAATAATACTGTTAAATCACGCCTAATAAAGAATAGCCCTGATAATGTTGTTGGTTGTGTGTATTCGATCGGATGTACACAATGTAACTCAGTATATATAGGCCAAACCGGTAAAACGTTAGATATTAGGGTAAAACAGCATAAATGCTTGTAGAACAGCTAGTACTTCCAATGCTTTATTTAACCATATGTATAGATGTAACCATAGCATCAAGTGGGATAGTTCTAAAGCGCTTGTTAAAAACAGAGATATAATAGAACGAAATATTCTAGAATGTGCATTTATTCATTTTAAAAACAATTTCAATAACAGCTCGGGGACTTATAAAATTGACGATATCATGTTAAAATTTCTTTTGCCTCTCATTAACCCTTGTTAAGTATGTGCTAATTGTTTTGTTTTTCCTGTACGTTGTATATATATATGGGCTTCTCGCCTTTTAACTTCATTCCCTGACGAGGTGTAGCTTTGAATACACGAAAGGCCTTGGAATCGTTTTTCTTTTTCCTTGTGGGTTTGCAGCATATATATATATATATATATATATATATATATATGTGTGTGTGTGTGTGTGTGTGTGTGAAAGTTCTTATTTTTTTAATTTTTTTTTTAATTGAATAAACAAAATTTCTAATTGCATTTTTTTATGAGAATGATGATTTTGCAAAATTAGTAGGAACCATAAAAGTTTATTAAACCACTAGTTAATTGCAAGTTTTAAAATTTTTTGACCTTTTTAGAATACATGATCCAGAAATTATCCGGTATCCAGCCATTTCTGGATTCGGCCGGATTATCCGGTATCCGTCAAAATAAAAAGCCAGTTATCCGGCTATATTGTGATCTGGTACATCCCTAATATATATATATATATATATATATATATATATATATATATATATATATATGTTCAGTTATAATAAAGTAGAATGATAAGGCAGTTTAGTTTTGAAATAGGTGTTAAAAAAAGTAAGATTTTTTGAAAGTACAATGAAATAGTATTATTTTCCAAAAGATTTAGATCGTGACATTCTTATGAACTTAATTTAGGGGCATGTACGTTATTATACAGTACCATGCCTTTACACTCGTTGAATATAGTTTCGTGTATGTGACACACACACACACACACACACACACACACCTTCTGAACACTGAATTACTTTATTCATAATTTGAAGAATGCACATAATTGTTTCATCCATTGTGTGATATAGGCCAATAAACGATGATTAATTATTATTATAGCAACGAACTGTTCATATCCTCGTTTTCACGATAATTTCCGCCCTTAATAATAATAATCGTGGTCGAATGTTGGAGACACTCGCTGGGTTCATCTTCGATAGAATGAGGAATCGGAAACCTGGTACGTGGAATCGTGTCTTGAACATAGAATCTGAATGAGTGTTTGTAAAGGCGTACTCAATCACGACCAGAAATGGGGAGTTTGTGGGTTGGGGAACTTTGGGTGGGGATGAAGTAAGTTTTCTGTGTCGGATGAGAATTAGGTGAAATAAATGGGTGAAATCTCGCATTTATCTCCGCGTAGGCGTAAGTTTGGGGGGATGAGGTTGGGGTGGGGGTTATAAATAGAGGTGAGAAACTTTAGAAAATGGATGATTTTTAGTGGAAGGAAACTGAAATCGAGGTGACGTTAATCGAGGAACCAAATCCTTTCTTTTTGTCGAAGGATTTATATGGGATGTGTGAGAACTTTTTTTTTTAACTGGAATTGAGATATAGTCCCCATCCCTCCTCCTAACTGGTTTTCGTACCAACAGAGTACCTAGGTACGTTCCACTTACAGTACGTTAGAACACAACTGTAGTACAGGTGTGTGTGTGTGCGCGCGCGCGCGCGCGCGCTTATACTTTTACTGTGGATTAGATTTTTAAAGAGTTAATTAACAGTGAATTCGCGTAACCTGTCCATTCCTTTCACTCGTTACCGTGTTTATTTTTTCAGTCGCTGACACGTTAGAATGGACACCCACGCGAGCGCGCACATGCACACTTGCACGCGCTCTCGCGCGCGCACAAAGGAGGAAATTACTTAAAAATTTCTTGTTTAACGACTTGTTCAGAAGCAGTTTCTATCGGAGTGTCAGTGCCAATGACGTCAGTAAGGCACTGTTGATCATACATCTTGCATGCCCTCTTATTCATACCTTATGGGTATTTTGAGAAAGGTTAAAAAATTTGGTATTTCACTGGAGTATAATAAAAAAATTACGATGTTCACTCTTGCACGTACTTCACGCTCGTCAACTGTATATACAGTATGTAATAATAATGAGAAGATTGAATTAATTGGAATAGAATAACACGTATAAACCTAAAAAGATGATGTTCCACTCTGTTTAATAAGAGTACACACACACACACACACACACACACACACACACACACACACACACACGAGGTATTTAATGATGCAATTAATGGACCGGTATATTCTTCCTACGCTTTGTACTCGTGATCTAAATTTTTTTTTTAATTTTTGAAATTTTTGAAATCCTGAATAAGCTTTTTTTCCCCAAAAATCTTTATTTATATTAATTTTTCCATGGTTTTGGTAACCTCTTCCCTTTTTCGGATCTTGCGTTTCCTCACCGTGTCAGCAGGGCACGCGACCATCTTTGTTTGACGAAGATGGTCAAAGATGGTTGGGCGTTGCCCGGATACGAATAACACACTTTCAAACACACTTTCAAACACACTTTCAAACACACTTTCAATCAACGAAGTTTCCTCACTTCATCTTACATGGAGGATTTTTAATATATATATATATATATATATAATATATATATATATATATATATATATATATATATATATATATATATATATATATATACACAGGGTAGGCCGTAAGTTTCCATACATAGGAAAAATAAACATTTTTTTATGGACAACCATTTTTATTTATATAATATGCTCTACATCAGTGTGGTTCTTAACCGGGGGGCGCGCCCCCCTAGAAACAGGAATTTCTCTAATTGTATTTGTTATTCTCTTAACGAGAGCATGGGCTAATATTGAGAAGTTATTGAGAATGTTATTTTGATTGAAGGGGGGCGTGGAGGGAAGGACCAATTCCTAGACCAATTTCTACATGGTTGCCATTGTTTTGAAAACACATTTCAATACGTGTTCCCCACTGTTGATGAACACGCATTAGCACAGTTGACGTTATGCTTGTAATGGCGTTGGTGATACGTTCCTTTAGATGATTTATGTCTCGTATCTTTTCCTGATACACCATGGCCTTCAAGTGCCCCCAAAGATAGAAATCAAGGGGGGTGAGATCTGGGGATCTGGGAGGCCACTCCACAGGACCACGCCGACCAATCCAAGCATCCGGAAACTGCTGCTGATCCAAATACCGACGCACGTGAAGACCATAATGAGGTGGAGCTCCATCTTGCTGGAAGTAAACTGGGAAGTTACCTTCCTCGTTTAGCAGGGATGGGAAAATCTCTTCTTGCAACATGTTAAGATACCTTTCGGCATTAAGATTTCCACTGACAAAAATTGGTCCAATAATTCTGTCACCCCATATCCCGGCCCACACCAT
Organism: Bathynomus jamesi; assembly: GCA_023014485.1. Classification (NCBI taxonomy): domain Eukaryota; kingdom Metazoa; phylum Arthropoda; class Malacostraca; order Isopoda; family Cirolanidae; genus Bathynomus; species Bathynomus jamesi. Next base: position 418,078 of record JAJOZX010003649.1, read on the forward strand.
CACTTTACCGGCACCTTGCATCTTCGTCGGACTCAGCCAGTTAGGGTTAGCATTACTCCAATAACGTATGTTTTGTCGATTAACCTCTCCATTGACGTAAAAATTTGCTTCATCAGTAAACAAGATCTTACGTCAAACGCATATTCTTAGGGTATCTGAAACATAAAAACAAACGTTTAATTTTTCCTATGTATGGAAACTTACGGCCCACCCTGTGTATATATATATATATAATATGCACTAAAATCACAAAATAATACGTGATCTTATTAATAAGCAAACAACCACAGGGAAAAGGAAACACAAAGTCCGAGCGCTTTCGTGATATATTCACATTATCAAGGAGGAATAATGTGAATATATCACGAAAGCGCTCGGACTTTGTGTTTCCTTTTCCCTGTGGTTTGCTTATATATATATATATAAATAAATAAATGTGTGTAACCCGAATCTGTGGGACTAAGTGTTCTCCTCAGTGCATGCACATACGATACAAGCATGGAAATGATTGTGGACCAGATTTTTCGTTCTGATTATAACAAAGCATTATAACTCCTTCTGGTGATGAACCACGTACTGGAAGCCTCATCAGTACGTTGACCCTCTATGTACCTGGCAATGATGATGCAACCTGCTCGTACCCTGAATAGGTGTATGGGTGGAGTGTTGCTTTGAAAAAACAGTGGAGCCTTTACTTTCTACAACTAATCTATAAAGAACATCAACTTGGGCCCAATAATTGCTTATATATATATATATATATATATATATTAATATATATATATATATATATATACAGTATATATATATATATAAAAGGCGACGTGCAGTTCATTAATTAAATTTTTGCAGTGTTGCTCCGTGAATATGGGGGAGACGATCTTGTTTCAAATGGAAGGGCGAAAGGTAGGGTAGGTAGTGGAAGTAGGAGGAAGAGGAGAATAATTTTGTGAAAGTATAATGTTGCTATCAAATTAATAAAGATTTTTACCTGTACTTTGACACGCCGATAGAGAGAGAATAAGGAAAAAACAAAAAAGTTCAAAATTGCACCATCATCTAGTAAAGACGATGGCAACGGTTTTTTGGGACCATCGAGGCGTTCTGCGTGTTGAATTCGTGCAAAAAGGGACAACAATAAATGCCGCCACTTATTGTGAAACCTTACAGCGACTCCGCACGGCTATCGGAAGAAAACATCCCGGATTGCTTATTGCGGGTGTGGTGTTCTTGCGTGACAATGCACGCCCTCACACTGCAAATCAAACATGGCAACTTTTGGAATCGTTCCACTGGGAAGTCATGGATCATCCCCCGATACTCCTGACCTTGCACTAAGCGGCTTCCATTTGTTTCCAGCCCTAAAGGAACAAGTCGGAGGTAAACAATTTCAAAACGATCCTGATACAGAAGCGGCCGTCCGAAACTGGTTAAAAACAAAGGACCCTACATTTTACTCGACCGGCATCGGAAAGCTTGTCTCACGCTACGACAAATGTTTGAATGTTTGGTGATTATGTAGGAAAGTAGTAATAAGTTGTTGAAATACTTGTAATAATTACTTGTAATAATTACTTTCCTTGTAATAAAACAGTTTCTTCAAAACGCCTTGTAAATTTACTTTTTGAAAAACTCGTGTGTGTTGGAGTAACTGTATTTATGATGTTATTAATTAAAATTTACAACTATTTTATATTATATTGCTTCACTATTTTATTAATAATTCACAAGAAAGATGTTATAACTTCGTAAATTTTTTCATGAATTTGAAACGTGCAAAGAAATGTCCTTATTTGATCCCTTTTCATTATTTTATTGAGAATAGCGGTGTGCCCCCATCTTCCCATATAATGTGGACGTAGATGGTTCTTAAAGATTTCCACCTAGCTAGCAAAATGAATTTAATTTACTCTGAGGACAATCTGTTTGATACCATCGTGCCAAACTGTTACTGACACCTATTTCGCGACATTTGACGGCAAACTAAAAACGCTGGAGATGATGAAAGGCTTCAGATGGACATCCTCGCACCTACGTTCGACCTCCAGACGCGAATTGCTTAAGTCTCTGGATTCATCACTGAACATCGCACGTTGCCTCGAAATGTCAAGGGTCTCGCTACCCATTCGCGTAGCCCCGCTCTCTCCACTCTCCACTGCGTTTACGTTTCCCTTTCAGAAAGGAAGGATTTCCTACGTTCTGTATATTTTTAGCAACCAATTATTTTAGGGTAATCTGGCTTCTTGCAGTTGACACACACACACACACACACACACACACACACACACACACACACACACACACACACACACACACACACACCACACTTTATTTTGTATGATCAAACCGAACATTTATACTTCTCAAATACTAAAATGAAACTGTAGTATAGAATATAAAATTTATCTACAGTAGCTTTATCTACTTCGTGATATGTATTTCGGTCATAAAATTAAACAAGGTGTTCCAAAAGTTATGCTTGACTTTTTTAACATTAGGTCTGTAGCAACCAGTTAGACTTTATTTTAAAGTTTGAAGTTTCCCTTTTGGAGTGGTATACACATTTCACCCTTGTCCGTGGCTCGCATTTTCAGTAAATTAGGCCAAAATTGCGATAAAGAAACCCCCGAAACGCATTTATTAAGTATTTTTATGAATTTTCACCCCTATTTCGACTTTGTAGACTGACAAAATGGTAATTTTAAAGTATCGGTGCATATTGCTCCTGATGATTCATACACCCTGTCCTCATAATGTCAAGCGTGTTTATTGGAAACTAAAGTAAACGCTTGAACGGAGTATTTTAATTAAGGAATAATAATTTTTTTAATAGGATAAAACAAAGTAGTAGTAGTGTTTTTCACGAGTAATGAGCTATGTACGGAAGTTTCGTTAGCACGCGTCGATCCAATACTTGGCAATGATGCTTCGAACGACCACAAATGGGTATATGGGTCGAGCATTGCTCTACAAAATAATGGCGAAACTTTTTGTTCTCTCCAAAAAATTAATAAACAAATATATATATTATGGATTTAATTTCACAATTAAATTTGAAATAAATGACGCCTACGCCACCCACAAGGAATCGCTTTCACATCGTGGGTGTGCATCGTTATATATATATATATATATATATAATAAATCTCATAAATCGCTTTCACATCGTGGGTGTGCATCGTTATATATATATATATATATATAATAAATCTCATACACGTATATTAAAACCAGTCGTAACAGTATTTTTGTTATTGGCTGCTGTTGCAAACCTTTATGTCCAATAAGGTTGGGTATGTTTAATATTAGAAACCTTGATTTGTTTACTGATTGGATAGCGTTACGTCAACAAATGGAAGAAATGCTAAATTTAACTGAAGTACCTTACCAATTGAACAAGAAATCTGCTAGCTTTCATTAAGTATGTTAGATTTTTTCATGAAGTTCGGCTCTCCATTTCACAGTTAAAAGCTAACTTAAAAGAGCCAAAATTTGTCCTGTACGAAGACCGACCCATATAGACTATACTTTGTTTTAAATAGTTAATTCCTCTTGATTACGTAATAAGAACAAAGAAGCATCGTTCCAACCGAAGTTTCTGTACAGCCTCAATTTGGGGAATTGTTGTAAAAAATAATTTTTTTGTTTATTTCAACGAGCAATCCCGTTCGTCGTTCTGTATATATTAGGAAGACGACGAAGTAGCGTCTGATTCTGTTACTAAAATATTAGTTCCGTTAATGGTTGGCAATATTGGAGTAGTTGCAGTGAACTATCCCTCGTTTATTAACTTTTAAACCGTTTTCAGACATTTCTAAACATTTCTAAACATTTCTGAGCATTGTTTGTTCAATGCCAAATACGTTAGTATGTAAACAGTAGTCTGTTATGTTTGGTTTAATATTTTAGGAATTATCCAACAATGTGTGTATATATAATTTTTTTTTCAACTGATACTTATTGTACTAGAATGTCCGCTATGCCCAGCAAAAGTCCCCCCGAAACACACAACCTACGGGAGAGCTGGAAGGGGCAAGTGTGTTACTAAAACCTTCCCTGGTTCGCCCTTAATGCGCATTAGGCCGGGTCGAAATTTTTTATTTCTTAGGTACATAGTGTGAGGTGGTTCAATCATAGTAACACCCTAGTAAAATATTTTTGAATTCTGAGGACCCCTACTGGTTTCAGTTTTTTCAGAAAATTTGTAAAATTAGAGATAATTTGCGATTTACTTCGAAATTTTTTTTATCATCACAAAAGTTCGCTTATAAAAGTTTTATTTTTTAATGAAAATTTTTTTTTAAAAATGCATGAAAAAAAAAATGTAATATAAATTTTTAGCTATTATTGGTAGAAATTTAGAAATTAAGAGAAATTCAATAAAATTTTTGACCTAAAACTAATGTTTTTTTTTTTATTCCTTCCATTGACATTTCCACTCAAAAGTAGGCAGTTCTTTTCTAGACTAAAGTATTTAAAATAAATTTATGCCGATTAATATAACTAATTCTTTCCTGGCTAGATTTAGTTACTAAGTTCACACCCCGTTCAACGCTTTGACTGTGACATGGAAAATCTAGTATTTCTAGAGGTTTAGTTCTAATCTGAAGCAATTGCTCATTGGTAAAATTACTTAGCAAAGGTAGAGGAGCGAATTATCTGCTCATTCCAATTAATCAAATCAATATAATCATTTGCTAGAAAATTTATAGATCTTGGTAGCTCAAAATTTCTGGCTCCTGAAAACCCAGTTCTGGAAAGAATTCTCTTTTGAATTGCTAGCTCTCTAATATGTAATCGTTCGTCAGAAACCATTGACAGGAGTATATTTTCAGGATTAGCGAAGTAAGCGGTTTTTCATGACTGGCTCAATAATTTTCTTGGATTTTACATCTAAATTTCGAAGAATTGTCATAAACCAAAAATTTCGCGCACCCTCAGTGGCTTTTGGGTGTGATTTTATTTGAAACCACGCAGGGGCATAAAAATTGATGACAAATATGACAAGATCTTTTAGGTTAGTATCATGATTTGATGTAGAAATGTATAGGCGCTGAACCCTATTAGCCAAAGTCAGCCACCTGGCGTGATTTAGTCGTCCTGGATTGTGGCTTCTTTTTCTAGTAGCCATAATTTAATAAGATTTTAACTATATTTTATTTATTACTGATATTTTAAAATTAAATAACGTATTTTAATACACTTTTAACATTCTAGGTACCTAAATAGGAATCTGGAAAGAAAAAAAAAAATAATGTAATATTAGGTCTTATATCCGGTGCTATGAGTCAGCACCGGATTTAAGACCCTACCGCGCCTACCCCCTACCCCCCGATCTCAAAAAAAGTTGGTGAATGGTCTATTCTGATGTAATTCGTGCCGGAGAACCCGATTTTGGCCATCCGAAAGCCAAAAAAATTAATATTTAGGGTCGATTTTTACGATTTTAAATTTTTGGCCTATTTCCAATACAAATTTATATGGAAAAAAGTGAGTATCGGTAGGTGGGGGTGGGTAGCGAAGGTCTCACAGCCTTGATTTTTGGTGTGGATACTACTATTACAAAATGATCAACCTCACAATATGTACCGAAGCAAACTCTTGACCTTGACCCCTTTTCGACCCGGCCTAATGCGCATACTAAATTTGGTGCAGATTACCCAAGCCGTTTAGGCGTGTATAAACGAACATAGAACATCAGACAGCCATCATCATCCCCTCCATATATAAATAATAGATTATACAGGGTGGCGCAAAAGTCAGGAACCATAGGCACATTTTAATAATTTGTTTTAATGAGTTTTGTTGTTGAAACTATAGCAGAGAAATTGACAATAGATGAATGGGTGGAGATAGCCCATACTGGATGACATTCCATTGGCAGAACGGGCGGAGATGTGGTTTCAGCAGGATGGTGCACCACCACATTTCGCAACCATCATCCGGAGCTCTTTAGATGAAACATCCCCAAGCAAGTGGATCGGACGGCGAGGGCCACCTTGGTCTCCAGACCTCACGCCTCGACTTTTTCTTGTGGGGACATCTCAAGTCGGTAGTCTATGCTGATCGACCTAGATAAAACCATACGTTCTCTAAAGGATAAAATCACATCCGAGTGTGCCAAAATCAATACCAATGTATTAAGGACTGTTCAAACATCATGCATTCAACTCGTCAGAAAGTGTCTCCAAGTGGAAGGCCACCGATTCGAACATTTATTAAAATTTAATAAAATGTTCCTATGGTTCCTGACTTTTGCGCCACCCTGTATATATACTTTAAAATGACTTTATCACTGTTACTTTGAGCGTTCAGAATCGACCTGCGATCGACCCCTCTACAGCATCCCTCTTCATTTGTCGGATTTGGTGAAGGAGGGAGTTGCTTTCCGATATCTTCCTTCCCTCTTCATTTTCATGGCCCCCTGTCCCACCGCAGCTGGGACAGTACAAAATCACACACACACACTTTTTCTCCCTTATAAAAAAGCGAATTCGAGGAGATTTAATCTTTGTTTAAAATTAAAGGTTTTGATAACATCGACGCCGCAAAACATTCCACCTTTGCAAACAATACAAAACAATTTATTATTCTAAATTTTACATGGATAGGACATACATTAGGTATTGTTATATATATATATATATATATATATATATATATATAATATATATATATAAATAATATATATATAAATAATATATGCGCCTCGGTGGTGTAGTGGTTATCGTCACTGACTATGAATCCATTGGCCCCGGGTTCAAGACCCGGTGACGGCAGGAGGCGCGCAGCAAAACCCAGCTGTTCATCCTTCCACACACAGAAATTGGTTGGTTGATAAATGGGTACCCTGGATAACCTAGTGGTTAAGATGCTGGTGGTGCGTGGTTCGGATTCCACGTTAAACTGTAGGTCTAAGGTGGAGTGACAAGCTTGACCTTCGTCAGAATGAACAATTTGGGCGAAGCAAAACCAAGGTGTGTGTATATATGGCAGTGCGACGGTTAATGTCTTCCCAAACATACATAACTAAGGTGTCTACTGGTCTGGATAACCTTGAAAAGTCAGGGAATTTATTTTAGGCCTGGGACACCTAGAAATGTCGGAAAATTTTGATGGTTAACCTTGAAAAAGACGGACAAACAGAAAAGGAAGTAATGGAGAGCGCAATAAGAGCGATTGCTGCTGCTGTGACTGAAGAAATTAATGAATTGAAAAAGACCGTATAACTTTTTTATTTTGATTATTAAGGAAATATGTAAACTATATGTAAGCCAGACTTTGTATAGAAGTCAGTTACTTTTTTGTGCGAAAAAGTTTTTTTCTGGTCAATTATTTTTTATTTGCATATTAATACCTAATTATACCAAAACAAATACCTGGAATTTCGATAACATTGGACAAGAAAATCTGGAAATGTCGGGGAATTTGAATCTGCTGAACCAGTAGACACCCTGATAACACTACTACTACTACTGATAATAATAATACGGATAAACCTCTCAAATTAGTGGGTATGCATTTTTTCTAACACTGTATAGGTAATTAATTTGTTGAGTCGATTGCCAGCGAACGTAGTTGAAAGTAATTCGGTCGAGTCCTTTAAAAAGAGACAGGTTACTTCTCTCTCTCAGAGGACATAGAAAGGTTAGAAAGAGTACAAGCAAGGGCTACAAAATTGATCCCTTCAATGAGTATGCGAAGCTAAAACGGAGATCGGAGCGCCTAAATCTGTTTACCTTAGAGACGAGGAGGTTGCGGGGTCAGCTTATTCAAGTCTTCAAGATGCTCAATGGAATAGACAGGGTAGATTACAGAAACTTACTCTCACATAATGCCAATCCGACAAGAAATAATGGGTTTAAACTGGAACTAAAGACATTTAGGACACCTCTCTGCGGAATTTCTTTTCGTATAAAATAGTTTATATCTGGAACCAACTTCCCTCAGAGGTTGTTTCCAGTCAAAGTGTAAATGTGTTTAAAAATAGGCTAGACAAAGTACTGAACACACTCATAGTTTAAGACTAAAACATAACGTAACATAACATAACAACAACAACAACATAACTGCAGGAGTTCGCTTGCAAGGTGTCTATGTGAGCATGCTAAATATAGAGCTATTTATATATTCTCCACTTTCCTGTAAAATGTCCTTGGCTACTTTTCCAGGGTCAGGGTATTTTCTTCAACCTTTTTCCGTACCTGCCTCTGGCAGGGAGGGAGCGGAGGGTGGGGAGAGAGCCTTCTACTTTTCTATCCAGTTTTCTACTACTGCTAGGATAGTTGAAAGAAAAATAAACTTGTTTAATAACAGGAACCTCCCAGAGTGTACCGGAAGGTCTTTGAGGATTCCACTTGTCCTTGTAACTCCTTGTAACACACTCTAACAGACAGCCTCTGGAACCAGCGTGTCTGTTGCTGTTTGATGTCTTTCGTATCCGTTTTCTCATTGTATCAGTTTCTCGGAGACACTGACACCAGACCTCCTAAATGTGTGTGTGTGTATATATATATATATATATATATATATATATATATATATATATATATATATATATATATATATATATATATATACCCTTTGCTTTGTCCGGAGCTATAGGGCGCGTCCCTCTGTGGCGAATGTGGGAATACACCTTTCTTCGGTGTAAGGGCTTTCTCTGCCCTCGTGGACCATTGGGCCCGTTTGGGGACCCGGCTGATCTCCTGCTTCTTTTTCTTTCTTTCTCCTTTAACCCATTCTTTCTGGCTTCTCCCTGTTTTTTTTGGCGTTGTTCTTTGGACCTTGATTTTGACCCTTTCCTTGGCCCTTGGGTGTGGGAGGTGGTTGCCCTGCACCCTTGTCGCTTTCCAACCAAACCCAAACCCTGTCCCTGCCACTTTTCACCGCGCGTTGGATGAGAGTGGCCGCCTTTCAGGCACAGGGACTGGGTGCGGGTGTATCTCCCCTGCGTGACATCTATCGGCGGTGGGACCAAGTGTGCCCACACTTCGCCTTTCCCTTGTTGGAGTCGGTGGTGGCTGGATGCGCGCGGGGGATGAAGTTCTTTTTTGTTTAGCTATGGACACTTCTCCCCCCCGGCTTACGACTACTGCTTCTCATTCCCGGACTACTCTTCTCTCAACACTCGGGTGGTGGGCAACCAGGCCCTCGAGTCCTTTACCACTGGAAGACCGCAACCTAATGGGGTTGACCCCCCTGTGGAAGCGGAACGCTTGCACTCTCCTTTTCCGTTGCCGACCCCAGTCCGTCCCTCGACTACGCCCTTGGACCTACACTCTCTGGAGCAGGGGCTCGCCCCAGCCCACTTCAGCCACCTTCGGGCAAGTCAAGTTCCACCGAGGACTTGCCCCCACAACCCGGCTTCTTGCTCTCCCCATATGCCCCCCTCACCCGCCGTCAGCCCACCTCCCCGCGGAGAGAGCCTCGCGGCGGACGGGGGAGCCGGCATTCACGGCCGTCCTACCGACCGTTGAATATTCCAGTACATTTCGACTCTACAGCCTCCCTCTCCCTTCCAAGTATCCACAAATTCCTGGTGATTCGGCCTACATCTGGGTCCCTCCCGAACAACTCTGAACGGACGTTCCAGGCGATCCGAACCCACAGCAACTCCAGCCGCTATGACGTACGCCCACAGAGGGATGGCTCCCTCCTCGTAAAATCACGCTCAGCCGCAGAGACGAAAGCCCTACTCTCCATCACTGAGGTCCTTGGATGCTCGGTGTCCGTTTCCCCACACCCTCGCCTGAACCAGAGTCAGGGCACTATTTACGCCACCCGCCTACTGTCGGTCGCAGTGAACGAGCTCCTGGAGGACTCGCACCCCAAGGAGTTACTAAGATCTATCGTTTCACATCCCGACAGGGAGGCACCCCCTCCCCCACCCCACGTCTGCTCCTTACTTTTAACTACTAATCCCCCCTGGCCGTATTGTATGGGGTATGGGAGACCGCGCCTCATGCGAGTTTTCTATCCGCCCATACGTCCCAGACCCGACCCGTTGCTTCAAATGCAATAAATTCGGACACGTCAGCTCCGCTTGTCGACAGCCGCATCCATTATGTGTTCACTGTGGACGACTCGCCACCCTGACAGGTGCCCCAACACACCCAAATGCTCCAACTGTGAAGGCGCACACCCTCTTCATCCCGAGAATGCCTTTTCTTCAGGTTCGAGAAGGAGGTCCGAGGCCTACAGGTGACGGACTTCCTTAGCCCCCGTGAGGCACGCGACAGGGTGCGGAGTCGGGAGGTGAGGCCGGGGGTGTCCTATGCCGCTGCTCTCGGCTCTATCATCTCGGCACGCCGCCCTGGCCTGCCGCCGAAACCCCCCCCAGCCACTGCTTCCTGTTCCCCACATAGCAAATCCTCGCAGGACCCGACGGTCCCCTGTCCCCCCACCGTTCCTCTTCTTCCGCACCTCACCTGCCACGAATCCCCCAGGAGTCTGGGACCAGGGTTTCCAGGTCCCAGCCACCTCAAACCCTGCCTTCCCAGTACTCCCTGTACACGCCCGAACCTGCCGCCCGGAGCAAGCCGTCGAGGCGGAGACGCCGGAGCGTGTCACCAGACCCTCCGGCCTCCCAACGTCTCTCTCCCTCTTCCCCTAAGACCAAGAAGACGGCTCGGACCCTTACACCGCCCACCACGCCCACTATGTCCATCTCTCCCCATCTCGCAGGTCCCACCGTTCTACCCCCACAGACTCTGACAATAGTGGCCGAAATCCACGACCCGCCCTGTACGACGAGACCCAGCCCAGTGGATCCAGTGGATGCGGCTCTGGCGCAGCTGCACGGTGTGACCGAGGGAAGCTCGGCCGCGCCCACGCCCATGAGTCTCATGGATCTGCCCTTGCCTCCTGGTGCCATTTTCTCCACCCCTCCACGAGACCACTCTGGTTCACCTCCTTCCACCCCCATCGTACCTACCCCCCCCTTATCAGCTACCCTGAGTACGCCCTCCCTCCCACCCGCCCGGTCTTTTTGGTACCCCCTGTCACCACCTAGGGTCCGCCGTGAGACCCCGGACAGGCGGGGTAGCGCCCCTTTTGGGGTTAACGTGCCCCCCCCTGGCCCGACCATAGAAGCCCGACAAGGCACTTCTGACCCGCTCAGCCCACGATGTTCCTCTGCCTGCCGTGATCCACGCCTCCGGTCTCGCTCGGCCGACTCGACCCCGCAACCTCCGCAGGGTTCGACAGGCCGACCGATTCCTTCCCTGGTGAACGGTAGATAGCCAGCCATGCTCCCGACCCAGCCTTCAGTTTCGCGAACTCCAGATCTCCCTTCACACTCCAACCTCCTAGCGCCTACACCTTTACCCATCCCCCTTCATCAACTAATGGATCCCCCGAAAACCACAATAGTCCACTGGAACTGTCGAGGAATCTTTGCAAACTATGAAGGCCTTAACTCCTTGATTGCCACTTCCCGTCCGGTGTGTGTCTGTCTCCAGGAGCTAATCCTGGGGACCAGGCCATGCCCTGCCCCACTGGTTATTTCTGCGTCGCCACCCCGCCTCCTACCTGCACTCGAAGGGGAGCTGCCATCCTCGTCCACCACGCAGTCCCCTTCTACAATCTCTCCATCCGGTCCCCGCTACAGGTGACTGCCGTCCGGCTCTCCCTGGATAGACAGTACACCATTTGTTCAATCTACCTTCCCCCCCACGCTCAAGTCTCCCGCGACGACCTGGTGGAAGTCGTGGAACAACTCCCCAGGCCCTTCCTACTACTGGGCGATTTCAATAGTCGTCACCCCTTGTGGGGCGACACACACACCACCTATATGGCCCCAACCCTGATATCCGTCATGACCGAGCTCTCCTTCGAGTGCCTCAACGATGGCTCTCCTACATTCTACCATGCCACCACCTGCACTCCATCCTGTATAGACCTGTCCCTCGTATCAACTGATGCCCTCCTAGACTTCACGTGGCAAGTCCTCCGAGAGGACTATGGCAGTGACCATCTCCCCATTCTACTCACCCTCAATCGACCCGACCAGACCGTACGGGTACCGGTAAGGTGGGTTACCACCAACGCGAATTGGGCCCGCTTCCGCGACAACACATATACACCCTTACAACTGCCCACTTCCCATCCATCGACGAGTGCGTCGCATACTTCGAGTCCGTCGTTCTAACGGCCGCAAGCACAAGCGTACCACAATCCTCCGCCTACCCCCGCGCCCGACGGGTTCCTTGGTGGACCCCGGAGTGCGCGGAGGCCGTGCGCGCCAAGAAGAAGGCAACTCGGCGCTTTTACCGGACGCGACTCCCCATCCATCGCACGGAGATGCAGCGGGTCAGGGCCATCGCCCGCCGCACAATGAAGACAGCGCGCCGAGCCTCTTGGCGTGCCTTTGTGTCCGGCATCACCGCCACACCTTCGGCTACCATCTGGAAGAAGGTGCGGGGCGTCGAGAGGCGACATGTCCCCTCCCGACCCCCGGTCCTCCGGACAACGACGGACTCCTATGTGAGCCCAAGTCGGTGGCAGACCACCTTGCTTCTACCTTCGCCGCCGTTTCTTCCTCTGCAGCCAATCCCGTACCCGCCCCTGACGATAGCCCCTCCCCACCGTCCATAGACAGCACCTACAACCGATTGTTTACCATGCGTGAACTACAGACGGCACTGGCCTCTCGACGATCCCCTTGTCCCGGCCCGGACGGTATTCCGTACGGCATGATCCAACACCTCCACTCTACCTTACAAATTTTCCTGCTAGACCTATACAATCGCATATGGATAGAGGGTGCCTTCCCCTTTAGGTGGAAGGAGGCCCACGTCATCCCTATCCCCAAGCCCGGCAAAGATTCCCTGGACCCCACAAACTACAGACCAATCGCCCTGACGTGTTGTGCCTGCAAGATCCTCGAAAAAATGGTCGCTACGCGATTATCGTTCGTCCTTGAACGTACCAATTCCTTCCCGTCTACCCAGTCCGGCTTCAGACAATTCCGCTCCACCACTGATCCCCTCCTGCTTCTCAGCCGAGACATACAGGATGCCTTCGACAATAGACAGTTCGTACTGTCAGTTTTCTTCGACATCCAGAAGGCCTATGACACCACCCGTCGAGCAATGATCCTCGGTCAGCTCCGACATCTGGGCCTGTCGGAGCCATGCCTACCTTCATCAGGGGCTTCCTTACTTCTCGGACCTTTAAAGTCCGGGTGGGCTCAGTCCTCTCTGACACCTTTGTGCAGGAGGACGGGGTCCCACAGGGAAGCATCCTCAGTGTTCTCTGCTTCTCTGTCGTGATGAACACGGTCTCACAATGCCTTCCACCCACAATCCGCTCTTCCATTACGCGGATGACCTTGCAATCTACTTCGCAGGGCGAGAACCGTCTGTCGTTCAACGGCAAATGCAGCTCGCCATCTACCGGGTGGAAAGGTGGGCGACGTCGGTGGGTTTCCGCCTCTCCATCCCTAAGTCCAAGTGTATGGTCTTCAGTAGAAGAAGACCCACAACCCTTCCTCTACCCTCTGTTACATTATACGGCAGTCCTCTTGAGGTGGTACCCTCCACGCGTTTTCTGGGCATGACCCTAGACCGACGGCTCAATTGGGTTCCCCATCTCAAGCACTAAAGCAATCCCTTCGACGCCCCCTCGCTCTCCTGGATCACCTCTCTCACACCACATGGGGTGCAGATCGACGCTCTCTTCTTCGCCTTTATACTTCCATAGTACAGTCGAAGCTGGACTATGGTAGCGCAGTTTATGGTTCAGCCTCCAACGCCCGCCTCCGTATCCTGGACCCGGTACTTAATAGAGGCCTCCGCCTCGCCACCGGTGCTTTCCGCTCCTCCCCAGCCTCCAGCCTCCATGTGGAATGTGATCATCTCCCTCTCGCCCTCCGACGGGGTCTACTCCTCATGCGGACATACCTCCGTGCACAGAGGCTACCTTCTTCGCTTCTGGGCACGGCGGTTTTAGAACTACCACCTCAGGGACGGAGCTGGCACTTCACTGAAGCGGTCCGCTCTTTCCTTGATCTTTTCAACATGCCCGCCCCCTCAGTTATCCCCATTTCATTCAGCATCTACCCCCCTGGATCCTAACCCCTATCAAGTTTGCAAAGATCTGTGTTCCCTACCGAAGACTACCACGAGCGCCATGATATACAGGTCACTTTTCCGCGAACACGCAACCCAACACCCGGACGCAATCGCCATTTACACGGATGGTTCCCGCTCGGAAGCTGGTGTGGCCTCCTCAGCGGTGATTCTGTCCCAGCCGCTCTCCCGGAGCGTCGGCCTGCCCCGCGAGGCCTCCGTTTTTTCGGCGGAACTTTTCGCCATACGGAGGCCCTCGATATTGTGCGCACCCACTCTGCCAGCTCTTTGTCATTTATTCGGATTCCCAAAGTGCACTTCTCTCCCTAGAAAGATTTAACTCCCCTCACCCGCTCGTCTGTACCATCCAGCAGACCTTCCACTTTTAACGATCTTCCAACACAAGACAATCGCATTCTGTTGGGTCCCGGCTCATGTCGGCATCCAGGGTAACGAGGCGGCGGACCGCACAGAAGACGGCCTGCTTGCTGCCGGCCTCCTCCCGACCCCTCCCCTTCTCCGACTTCTTCCCGGCTTTCCGCTCCCACTTCCGCTCCATATGGCAGCGGGAATGGGACCAGGCCACACAAAATAAACTCCACACGATCAAACCGCAATAGGACTGGGCTTCTTCATTCCACCGGTCCCGCCATAAAGAAGTAATCCTAGCCCGTCTCCGCATAGGTCACACCCGCATCACCCACGGACACCTTATGGCGAAATCGCCAGCCCCGCTTTGCTCTACCTGCCATACCCCTATCACTGTCTTACACCTTCTGGTGGAATGCTCAAAGTTGGCCGCTCTCCGTCGCAGGTGTTTCCCTCTCTCGGCCGAAAACCCCATACCCAACTGCCTACGATCTATACTCGCCGACGGCCCCCACTTTTCAGCGGAAGCCGTTCTCCTCTTCCTTACTCACTCCCATCTGCTCCATCGCATCTGAAACCGTACCCCTCCTACCCACTATCCATCGACTGACCCTTACTCATTCCCCTAGTCTACCACCCCAGCACAGTAACATCACCCACCACTGCCTCGCCGAGATATGTACCGTCTTTTTAGGTACGAATCGGCGGTAAAACTGAAAAAAAAAAAAGAAAAATATATATATATATATATATGTGTGTGTGTGTGTGTGTGAAGGGAACTTTTACTGATTCCATATTTGAATATTTTTTAAAGCTCTGATAGTATGTTATATAAAACATTTTAAACCTGATATGTAGTAGTACTAGTAGTTTGCAGATAATTTAAAAAGAATAATTATTTATTTATAGAAAGACGGACGTTATTTTGCGGTGGTGTCAATCATGTTTTTTTTTTTTCCAGTTACCAGGTGTGCTGAAGATGATACAGGTAGATTGGCACTGGACTTGGCATTGGAGGGGAGGCACTCGAGCATCGCCGACACTCTTTTGAAACACGGTGCCTCCGTCGATGCCTCGGATACACGAGGGGTATCACTATTGCATTGTGCCGTCGCTAGAGGTAAGAGGGAAGAGTTCTTCCCCTTTGAGTAAATAAGTGGTTCGTTTCTCGAAAGGATTTAAATCTTCAATTGAGAAAAGCAAAATGTTTATTTAATTGCGGTACATTAACTCATTTATAGGGTGATGCGAAAAGGTGTTCCCAGAAGTATTTGTGTAACGTTATTTCTGGGAACACCTTTTTGGATTACCCTGTAGGATAACGGAGATTTTTATTTATATTGTAATTTTAAGTAGAACGCGATTAAAAGCCTAAAATGTATCATTGCACTTGGTGAATCGTTCCTACAGTAGATATACAGGGTGTCCCAGAAGTCCTTCCCCAAAGGCTAATATGTTGTATATTATAGGGTAGGACGTTTGGACACTATGTATATGGCTGTAGTAGTGTGTTCTGATAAACCTTGAAATAAGCCTTTCCATCGTTTTCGCCAGTTTTGAAGAATGTGTCGATGTTTTAGGTTTTTTCTACGAAGAATTTAAGCTTCAATGATTGATCAACATTAATGATGCGACTGGACCGGTTCGGATCGGCCCGACCACTATTTTCACTTTATGCAAGTATATAGTGTGAATTTTAACCAAATTATTTGCCCGTTTTAGTGTCTAATACGAATAACGCTCGAATAACACGTTTTTAGAACAGTTTGTGACTTAACTGTGTGAAATAAGTGTGTTTGTATTCTGGACCGGTCCCGGTCCGCACCCAGGATCTCGGGTTGCATCACTAATCAACATATTCGCTGTTGTTAATAACAACAATCTGTGCACCCATCTAAATGGAATATATATATATATATCCATCTTTCCTTCGGTATTACGTCGTGGACACGTCGCAACACCGTTTCCCGTTAGATCAGCGAGGTTAAACGAAGTTGGGTTTGATCAGTAGTTGGATGGTGGGACTGTCCTCTACGATCAGATGTAGTAACCCGTAGATGGTTCGATTCCCACGTAAAGTCGCGAGTTCTGTCACGTGACCTTTACCGTTGCGGAGGAAGTTAAACGACCTCAAACATTATGATCATTATTATCCGCCGGCAGGTGACGACTTTGCTGCCAAATTCCTTTTGGACAACGGGGCAGACGTGAATTTGAGGAACAAGGCCCACAACCAACTTCCTCTTCACGTGATCGCTTCCACCGTTTACAGGGATGACAAAGTTCTTGAGAACATGACGGAAGTAGCCAGGATAATGTTGCAGAAGGGAGCCGATTCGAATGCCGAAGATGATAACCTGAAGTAAGGGCGTTTGTCTTGTTTTCGGGAAATATCCATGTTGGCAACTCTGTATTGAAGTCAATATGAGCTCCTTTTTTGGCTCGGCAGACATTAAAGCGGTGTTCCGTTTCCCTCCATACATTTTGTAGCATATCATACTGAACTTTTCTAACAGCCTCACGTATCCTTTCCTTCAAATGTTCCAAAGTTGTTGCCATTGGTGTAACAAGAACTTCATTTTTGACATGCCCGGAGAGAAAGAATTCAAGGGGGGGGCGGTAGATCGGGCGAACGAGCAGGCCAAGGAAGGGGGACCCCCCATGCCCGATCCAATGATCAAGCAATTGTTCGTTCAGGAATGTTGTAACCCCAAAAGGAGCTCATATTGAACTTCGATAGCTTGTAAATAAAACTTTCTAGTTATTCTTTATTTGTATATCTTGGTTTTTGTTGTAGCTCTGTATTTTCATAATGTTTAAAATCAGGAAGATCATTTGTAATCTAATATATATATATATATATATCACGCATCATAGGAACATAAGCAATGTCTATTTATTTGTCTCCATTAGGCCAAATATGTTGAGGAACTTTCGAAGAAACCTGCTTTTTCGTTTACGAACATGTTTTTGAGATTGGTGGGAATCATTTCGAACAAATAAATAAACAAAATAAATGTATTTTCCTATGATGCGTGACTTTATGGACACCCTTTGTATGTATGTAAATCGACTGTATAACGTTTACTTGGTTACATTATGAACAAGGAGTGCATTAATGTGTACCGCGGTGCGACCCTTCACAGTTGAACAGTTATCGTACATCTAGATCGCTATAGTTTTAATTTATTATCGTAACTGAACGCACTTTCGATAAGAATGATTATAGACAGTTTAACCTCGCCTCACCCCATTCATATCCTAGAACTGGTTTGCATTTAGCCATCGAGTATGGCAAACACACGCTGTTCAAGGTGTTTCTGAAGTGCCCTAAAATTAAGCTGAATCTGAAGGACGGATCGGGTCTTCCTCCCTTGTGGTACGCCCTTACTCGTCTCGAAGATTTTGATGAAAACTCGTTCGCGGCTCTTCTTATTGCCGAAGGGGCACCTCTCGATGGTAGGGGCATTGGGATGATTGTTGGGACTGTTCATGGATGATAGTAATAAAAGTAGGGGAGATACTCCCCTCTTACCAGGGATAACTTGTACTTGTGTATTAAGCACTTGGAGTATCCCTCCTACAAGGCCTTGAAAACAATTTTGTTTAGTTAGCTTACGAAGGAGAGGGTAGCGTCTTTGCTAATTCAGTAATGTGCTTAATGTCAGGGGCGGATCCAGCCTTCTGGGCTGACCGTCTTCCAAAATTTGAAAGTAAAAATTGCGTACGGAACTATTGTAAATCGTGAAATTTTCGCTAGCACCTTTTTGGCGGGAAGTACATTTTCAAGTTGCTATAACATTTTTTTAATGAAATGAAAGATATAAAATAAAACGATGAAAATTACATCATATTTATCAAAATATTATATAATTAAAATATATATATTATATATCATTAAAATATCATGTAATAAAAATTCACTGAAAATTCTGACCGTGTTCCGGAAGATGGTGAAAGACGGTCTAAATCCGCCCCTGAATGTAAATGCTAATTTGTTAGTTGATGAGGAGGTTAATGGTGGTAATAAATTGCAGGACCTAAAAGATGGCAACACTTTGCTTCATTTGGTGGGTACTGAAGGCTTCGAGGAAGCCGGTCTGTTTCTCTCAACCCGGAGAGCCAATCCCTTCCTCCGCAATTTTAAGGGGGAAACGCCCCTCCATGTCTCTTGTACCAGAGGTCTCCCCTCGCTTACGACGGCGCTTCTGCAGGTAACTTTGGGGTTAGTACGAATGAGAAGGTTGGTTTGAAGATAAATTTTGGGAAAGAGCGAACACGGTCTTAAAAGTTCAGATTTTTCTTTAGTTTCAGATAGAAAATGTCCAACCTTAAAACATTTTTAAAAACCCCAAAATCTTCTCTCAAATTCACATCTGTATTGCTTATTGTTCACCGACCGAAGAAGATCGAAGCGAATTCTCCTACAACATCGTCCTCGTCTTCGTCGTCTTAAACTTTTAGGATAAATACCTTTAATTGGAAATGAAACATTCTTTTTACTGCATATTTTGAAAGTTTCAGGGATTTGTAGTTAGTGTGCGATTTTATTTCTTTGAAAATTAAAGATAGTCTCGGAGTTTATTTTATTAAATACGTAAGTTTAGGAATTAGACTGTTTATTGTTGCGTATTTTGAAGAAGGCTTTATTACAATTCTTTAATTGGGATTAATGTATGGGTTCGGTCGGTGTAGTAGTCTTGACGAACTTAGAATGTGAATCCCAAATTCATTATTCGAATCCAGTTTTGCCCGATCGTCCGGTGTGGTCGAATGGATTGCATATATTGTAATTGCCCCATTGATCAACTAGACAAATAATTACCATAATCCCCACCCCTTAGTCTCAATGCCATTTATTTATTTTGGCTTATATTGTAGAGGTAGCAACTGAACAACTTAACAAAACAATCGTAAATCCTTGTTTTTCGCCGTTATTCGTTTAATATCTGCAGTTGTTCATAATAAGCTTTGTGTGTGTGTTTTAAGTAAACTAATATACTTGGCAAATGTTTACTTTCTCCCCCCCTCCAAGGCCGGTGCGAACCCCAACCAACAGACCACCCTTCCTCCCCAGTCCACACTGTCATCGCTAATGGGAACCCTTTCGAGAAAGACCCGGAAGACGACGACGATTACCTGAAGGAAGTATTCAGGGAGACGCCCCTCCACAGGGCCATTCGTCACAGGAATTTCGATGACGTTACAGCCATCCTCGATCATAAGTGTAAGGAGGACTAAGTTTACTAACTGGCTGTCCCAAGTCATTTAGAATAACCGGAGAGGGAAAGTAGTGACGATTCCGCTGTTCGTTCGTAAATTGACCGTGTTTACACGTAACGCTGAGTATAGTGTTCTTGTAACTTGACTCATAGAATGAGTACTTAAAATGGGAGCGGGGAGCCAAACGATCGACTTCAGTTTGTGTATTTTCGCGCTTTTTCAGTTTTTCGCCGTGCAGTTATCCCACATTTTTTTTTGTTCTCTGCGCGCGCGCGCGCGCACACGCACGCGCGCACGCACTTTTGTTTCAAAGTAATTACTAAAAATTAGTTTCGTTCTTTTCATTTGGTGGGCTTCACTATTAACCCACATGGCGAGCCAATCGAAGAACACCAGTTTATACTTTCTTTGTGTGTAAACCACATTCAGTAAATAGAAAGATAAATAAATCACACTACAAAATAATAAACATTGTCATTAATATTAAGAGAGAGAATGATTTTTGCTTCAAGAACCGTTCAGTTATGAACTTTTAAAAACGTAGTTGAGTCAGTTCTTCACAGAACCTATTCATGCCTGTTATCCATAGCGCAGTACCGTTGGTTAATAGCCAAAAATTGATTTTTCACACGCCTCTAGCGTTACATCGTGGACGCGTCTCAACGCCACCGTCCTCTGCGTTCGGATCCCACGTGAAGCTGTAGATTCCCTCGTTAAACAACTACAAACATTATCATGATCATTATTATCCACAGCCTTGTGTGAAACTGCTTCGGGTGCGTCCCTTTTGAAACCATCCTTCGACCTTCAGGACTCTGACGGGCTAACGTGTTTAGGGGCTGCCGTAGTCGGTAGTCACTTGAACGTGGCGCGACGTCTTTTACAGAACAGCGCCGACATCAATCGAATCGATGACGAAGGACGCTCTCTCCTGCATAGGGTGCTTCTCCTGCAGTCGACGGAAACGACGCATTTGGCCAAGTTTCTGATCTCTTGCGGAGCGGATCCTAATCAAAGGTTCGGTTAATTTCAGAATTTGGAATTGTATAACCTTGGGGTACACTCGCTTTTAGGTTAATTGGAATGGTTTCTCCTTATGAAAGAATGATTTGATGCATTTCCTTCAGGGAAAAAAATACCCTTACAGAAGGTATGACTTTCAGCAAATTAATTTAAATTTTTTTTATTATTTTCATTACCAACTCGCTTATCTCGGGCTCAGAAAATTCTTCGGAGTCCACGCCCACTTAACCTATGTAGGGAAATAATAGGGGTTCTGATCTTATTTGCTACCTTTAGCAAAAGAGATTGATGATACTAAAGTGGATTAGGTGTGGTGGTGTATTATTTCGGTTTGAAGTGGAGTTTATTTTCTTCTTTTGAAGACTTCTGTATAAAGTATTGTGGATAGTCGTGTTATTTTTTTTAGATGTAAATAGTATCGCATTGTTATTGGTGAGATGTAGTTGTTATCGAGTTTGAATTATTTTCGTATGGATTAGATGAAAAGTGTTTTGAAAGCTACTTCTGTTGAGTGAAGCGGGTAAAATCAACGTTGGCTTCATTTCAGCTACACTTTGGCTTTGGTATGTTGGAATGGAACGGTTAGGATGAATGTGACAGAACATATTTTGGTGTTATTTGTGAATGAGGAAAAATATCACGACCTGACCTAACGATTGGTTAGGTTAGGTCGTGATATTTTTGTTAGTTAGCCTTATAAAGCTAAATAAAGAAGGCTGGGGTGGCTTTCTTTCATTGATCCCAATTTTTGGTTACCAAAACTATATGGAAGACATCTTTGTTGACAGTTACTTTTAACATTCTTCTATTTCCAGAACGTTGGATGGATTCTCGCCTCTCCGGCTATGTATTCGGAATCAGCTGTCAGAGGTGGTTGAAAGTCTTTGTGAAAATGGAGCTGACTCGCGGCTATATCTCCAGCTGCCCTGATCCTCCTTGTGGCTTACCCTGGATCAGGGCAGAAAGATATTGCTCAAATATTAGTGAGGTATTATTATTATTGTTGGTTTCATCATCGCGTTTTGATTATTATTATTATTATTATTATTAATTTTTTATGCATCTCTCTCATTATTTTGTTCGCCCAATGGTCTTTTTCATAATCAAATGGTTCTCTCTTTTGGTAAATCTTAACGCGTTTCCTTTGTTTCTAAATACAGCCTGTCAGAGATTTCAAAAAACTTTGAGAAGGTATTGATTCGTGTTTTTCATAGTAGTAATTAGTACTTGAATAGTCGCAATTGAATCCAAGCTAGTTTTTCTAGTTTTTGCTTTTTTTGAAGTCCGTTGAACGCACTACCGAAACCTAGGTAGTTTAAAATAAAAAAACATTTGATATTTCTCGGACCATAATTCCTGTTATTTTGTTTTATAATACGATTAATACAGGGTGTACATAAAGTCAGGATCTATTTTTGTGAAGCACTTGGAAATTATATGGAATTCAATCATAAAATGATAGTGGTAACATTTATTAAATAATTAAGAGTAGGATTCGACGTGACGCATCAGTATCCCTGCACAGCTCAAATCGTTCCGCAGCATTTCTAAACACTTCTGGAGCATTTGCGGGGTTAGGTTATCTGCAGCAGTTCGTATACGTGTACGTAAGTTTTCAAGACTCGTAATCTTCGTCTGATAGACGTCGATTGATAAAGCCCCATGCAAAGAAATCTAAAGGGGTTAAATCTGGTGATCTCGCTGGCCAAGGTCTGTTGCTTCCGCGTCGATCCAGCGATTTGGAAAACGTCCATTTAGATAAATCCTGAACAATTTGGCATAGTGACAAGGAGCACCATCATGTGATAGACGACAGTACTAACATCCTATCCCGTAGTCTATCAACATGATGGTGCTCCTTGTCACGATGCCAAAATTGTTCAGGATTATCTAAATGGACGTTTTCCAAATCACTGGATCGGACGCGGAAGCAACAAAAGACCTGCCAGCGAGATCACCAGATTTAACCCCTTTAGATTTCTTTGCATGGGGCTTCATCAAGTCGCACGTCTATCAGACGAAGATTACGAGTCTTAAAAACTTACGTTATACAAACTGCTGCAGATAACATAACCCCGCAAATGCTCCAGAATGTGTTTTAGAAATGCGCGGAACGATTTGAGCTGTGCAGGGATACTGATGGGGCGTCACGTCGAATCTACCTTAATTATTTAATAAATGTTACACTTTATCATTTTATGATTGAATTCCATATAATTTCCAAGTGCTTCACAAAAATAGATCCTGACTTTATGTACACCCGTATATCAGTAGTAAGAGTTTCTCACGACTGCTACGGTTGTTTTGAGTTTAGATTCTGTACCGTAACCCTTAACGCTATAATTATTCAGGATGTCCGGTGCTCTGATCAGAGTAATGCTGCCATTGCACTAATTACTCTATTATTATCGGGATTCGAACCACCACTACTACCGTGCTTATCGGGAAACGGTGTTACCCATTCTGTGTCGTAGCTACTACCAATAATTATCTCCGTGCAAAGATGAATATTAGGCCGGGTCGAAAAGGGGTCAAGGTCAAGATTTTGCTTAGGTACATATTGTGAGGTTGATCATTTTGTAATAGTAGTATCCACACCAAAAATCAAGGTTGTGGACCCCCCCCCCCCCCCCCCCCCCCTACCGATACTCACTTTTTTCCATATGAATTTGTATGAAATAGGCCAAAAATCGAAAATCGTAAAAATCTACCCTAAATATTAATGTTTTTTGCTTTCGAATGGCCAAAATGGGGTTCCCGGCACGAATTACATCAGAATAGACCATTCACCAACTTTTTTTGAGATTAGGGGGTAGGCGCGGTAGGGTCTTAAATTCGGTGCTGACTCATAGCACCGGATATAAGACCTAATATTACATTATTATTATTTTCTTCTTTCCAGATTCCTATTTTGGTACATAAAATGTTAAAAGTTTGTATTAAAATACATTATTTAATTTTAAAATATCGGTAATAAATAAAATATAGTTAAAATCTTATTAAATTATGGCTACTAGAAAAAGAAGCCACAATGCAGCCTTCGGATATCCAGCAAAATTTTCATCTGCCATGACGCCATCAAAAGCTGATGTTGTAAGGCACTTCCATTTTATTGTTAGAGAGGAAGAATCTAAAGCACAGGGTAAAATAAGTAAAAATGATTGCTATAACGTAGTTGTTCAAGATATAAAAGAAATTTGGCAAAAATTTTCTTTCCCAACAATTAATACAAAGGGAATTTGTTAGTTTCTAGACTTATAGCAGATGCTGATAAGTTAACTAAATGCCCTATGATAAAAAGAAATGAAAAATATTATGAAAAATTAAAGAAATATGACGAGATGTTTGACATATCTCCATGCCACTGTTATGATAAAGGCATAAGGGATAGAAAACTTTGTAGGTGTGAACATAAATACCTATTACACAGGTCAACAAAAAAACTTTTTTTTCGTTGCCAAGGAAATTCGTACGAATTTAGGGTACTTTGGGGTTGCTGAATTCCAAAATGAAAGTAGTTTTTCCGATTTGGCTCTAGTTCTTGAGATAATGAATACCCTCAATTAATAGGAAACGTAACCATAACGCGTGCATATGGGAAACTACCGGAACATTCTAGATGGTGAGACCGAATAAAATGCCATTATGTATTTCATGTGTTTACTTTTGTATGATTTGAGACAATTTCAATGCGATTTGTAAGTAGGCTCCGCCTGAACATTAAATTTTTTGCATTTTTACGTGTTTCAATGGGGTACCAATTATCTCATAAATTAGAGCCAATCTAGCAAAACCGATGTCATATTCGGAATCAGCACCACAAAGTTACGCCAAAATCACACTAATATGATTGGCAATAAAATGAGTGTTGACCAGTGTTATAAAATGGGAAGCTTTTATTGGTCAAAAAAAAAAAAAAAAAACCCAGTTAGGAAAAATTGATAAAAAAAAAACTGCTTCAAGTAATTTGAGAAAGTTGGGCAAAATCCAAAAAGCACAGGAAAGGGAAAAGAAATCAAAAGAAAAATTAAGAGAAGCAAGGGAATTTGTATCATCAGAAGTGATAGAAGATGATGATGGAAATGAAGATGTCGATTTTCAAGACAGAGAGGACTTAGATTATGAAGAAGACTTAGAATTAATAGAAAATTTTCAAAATAGATATACCTATGAAAATTTAGCCAAAACTTCAGAGAGAGATATAGAGTAAGCAATAGGGCCACAGCTGCCCTTATAAACGCTGCCTTAAAAGATATGAAGATTTTAAGTTTAGAAAATATGCTTGATCGAAAAAAAGTTGAGAGAAAAAACAGAATTGGTAAAATAAACAATGATAAGTATAAAGAAAACCAAAATGTGGAATGTTTCGGATTTGATGGAAGAAAAGATGGTACACTGACAGAATCAGGCAAAATAAAAGAACACTGTTATAATTAAAGAGCCACAAAGCGTTTACATTGATCACGTAGTACCAGATAATGGCACTGCAAGGGTGATTGCTGATGAAATAATTACTGTTATTGAAGATTCAAATAGTGCTAATTCAATTAAAGGTCTACTTTGTGATGGAACCCCAGTGAACACAGGCAGAGTTAGAGGGGTCATTAAATTAATAGAACTTCATCTTGGCAGGTCCCTTCAGTGGCTCGTTTGTGAATTACATTTAAACGAATTGCTTTTGATGCATTTTTACAAAAACATTGAGGGCAGAACCACTGGCCCAAACACCTTTGAAGGGCCGCTTGGCAAGAAATTAAAAGCTGATTTAACAAAAAGTAATAAATTTTGAACCGATAGAAGGTAAAGTTCAAGAAATATCTCCTAATATTGTAAAAGATTTGAGTAGTGACCAAAAATACTTGTACAAAATGTGTCATGCAATGCAAACAGGAAATGTTTCTGAGGGTCTCGCTGTAAGATCTCCAGGACGACTAAATCACGCCAGGTGGCTGACTTTGGCTAATAGGGTTCTCCGCCTATACATTTCTACATCAAATCATGATACTAATTTAAAAGATCTTGTCATATTTGTCATCAATTTTTATGCCCCTGCTTGGTTTCAAATAAAATCACACCCAAAAGCCACTGAGGGTGCGCGAAATTTTTGGTTTATGACAATTCTTCGAAATTTAGATGTAAAATCCAAGAAAATTATTGAGCCAGTCATGAAAAACAACGCTTACTTCGCTAATCCTGAAAATATACTCCTGTCAATGGTTTCTGACGAACGATTACATATTAGAGAGCTAGCAATTCAAAAGAGAATTCTTTCCAGAACTGGGTTTTCAGGAGCCAGAAATTTTGAGCTACCAAGATCTATAAATTTTCTAGCAAATGATTATATTCATTTGATTAATTGGAATGAGCAGATAATCACTCCTCCACCTTTGCTAAGTAATTTTACCAATGAGCAATTGCTTCAGATTAGAACTAAACCTCTAAAAATACTAGATTTTCCATGTCACAGCCAAAGCGTTGAACGGGGTGTGAACTTAGTAACTAAATCTAGCCAGGAAAGAATTGGTTATATTAATCGGCATAAATTTATTTTAAATACTTGTCTATAGAAAAGAACTGCCTACTTTTGAGTGGAAATGTCAATGGAAAGAATAAAAAAAAACATTAGTTTTAGGTAAAAAAAACTTATTGAATTTCTCTTAATTTCTAAATTCCTACCAATAATAGCTAAAAATTTATGTATTACATTTTTTTTCATGCATTTTTGTCTTTTTTAATTTTTTTTCATGCATTTTTGTATTTTTTAATTTTTTTTCATTAAAAAATAAATATAACTGTTTTATAAGAACTTTTGTAATAAAAATAATTTCGAAGTAAATCGCAAATTATCTCGAATTTTACGAATTTTCTGAAAAAACTGAAACCGTTGGGGGGGGTCCTCCGAATTCAAAAATATTTTACCAGGGTGTTACTATGATTGATCGAACCACCTCACACTATGTACGTAAGAAATAAAAAATTTCGACCCGGCCTAAATTGAATATGAATTAGGTATCGCTGTAAGTGAAAACTATGACATTGGATTTAAATACATTTATAGGATTTCGTTGTGAACTTTTAGTTCTTAAGATAGATTTCTGAACCGGTATAGTTGTTTTAAGGTCCGATGTTTCTCGATTTGTTTTTAAAGATTGTAGTCTCGGAATCAACAAGCCCGGTTAACTTTATTAAATGTTAAACAAATCGTGTTACTTGCGGATCAATATATCTGTCTATAGTCACTAAAAAATTGGTGTAAACATTTGTGTACCGTCATTGGTCATGGTTTTTTCTTATTCGATTCATCGGACATTATATATCTGCATACATAGGTAAAGGTAACATCCAAATGTCCCATATTCCCAGGAAGTCGGGTTTGGGGGCCCGAGACAGGGCTACCTTAGCCAGAGTCAGTTAAGGGGGTGGCCGGACCACCGCCGCCGCATCACGACGTAAAATACAAAAAAGACAACCGCCCAGCTCTCGGCAGTACAATGGGGTTCGAATCTACGACTCGTAGTAGTCTCATCATTGCCGAGCGGTGCCCTAATTGATCGAACCATATATATTAGGGCGCGTCCCTCTGTGGCGAATGTGGGAATACACCTTTCTTCGGTGTAAGGGCTTTCTCTGCCCTCGTGGACCATTGGGCCCGTTTGGGGACCCGGCTGATCTCCTGCTTCTTTTTCTTTCTTTCTCCTTTAACCCATTCTTTCTGGCTTCTCCCTGGTTTTTTTTTTTGGCGTTGTTCTTTGGACCTTGATTTCGACCCTTTCCTTGGCCCTTGGGTGTGGGAGGTGGTTGCCCTGCACCCTTGTCGCTTTCCAACCAAACCCAAACCCTGTCCCTGCCACTTTTCACCGCGCGTTGGATGAGAGTGGCTGCCTTTCAGGCACAGGGACTGGGTGCGGGTGTATCCCCCTGCGTGACATCCATCGGCGGTGGGACCAAGTGTGCCCACACTTCGCCTTTCCCTTGTTGGAGTCGGTGGTGGCTGGATGCGCGCGGGGGATGAAGTTCTTTTTTGTTTAGCTATGGACACTTCTCCCCCCCCGGCTTACGACTACTGCTTCTCATTCCCGGACTACTCTTTCTCTCAACACTCGGGTGGTGGGCAACCAGGCCCTCCAGTCCTTTACCACTGGAAGACCGCAACCTAATGGGGTTGACCTCCCTGTGGAAGCTGAACGCTTGCACTCTCCTTTTCCGTTGCCGACCCCAGTCCGTCCCTCGATTACGCCCTTGGACCTACACTCTCTAGAGCAGGGGCCTCGCCCCAGCCCACTTCAGCCACCTTCGGGCAAGTCAAGTTCCACCGAGGACTTGCCCCCACAACCCGGCTTCTTGCTCTTCCCATATGCCCCCCTCACCCGCCGCCAGCCCACCTCCCCGCGGAGAGAGCCTCGCGGCGGACGGGGGAGCCGGCATTCACGGCCGTCCTACCGACCGTTGAATATTCCAGTACATTTCGACTCTACAGCCTCCCTCTCCCTTCCAAGTATCCACAAATTCCTGGTGATTCGGCCTACATCTGGGTCCCTCCCGAACAACTCTGAACGGACGTTCCAGGCGATCCGAACCTACAGCAACTCCAGCCGCTATGACGTACGCCCACAGAGGGATGGCTCCCTCCTCGTAAAATCACGCTCAGCCGCAGAGACGAAAGTCCTACTCTCCATCACTGAGGTCCTTGGATGCTCGGTGTCCGTTTCCCCACACCCTCGTCTGAACCAGAGTCAGGGCACTATTTACGCCACCCGCCTACTGTCGGTCGCAGAGAACGAGCTCCTGGAGGATCTCGCACCCCAAGGAGTTATTAAGATCTATCGTTTCACATCCCGACAGGGAGGCACCCCCTCCCCCACCCCACGTCTGCTCCTTACTTTTAACTCACTAATCCCCCCTGACCGTATTGTATGGGGTATGGGAGACCGCGCCTCATGCGAGTTTTCTATCCGCCCATACGTCCCAGACCCGACCCGTTGCTTCAAATGCAATAAATTCGGACACGTCAGCTCCGCTTGTCGACAGCCGCATCCATTATGTGTTCACTGTGGACGACTCGCCCACCCGGACAGGTGCCCCAACACACCCAAATGCTCGAACTGTGAAGGCGCACATCCCTCTTCATCCCGAGAATGCCTTTTCTTCAGGTTCGAGAAGGAGGTCCGATGCCTACAGGTGACGGACTTCCTTAGCCCCCGTGAGGCACGCGACAGGGTGCCGAGTCGGGAGGTGAGGCCGGGGGTGTCCTATGCCGCTGCTCTCGGCTCTATCATCTCAGCACGCCGCCCTGGCCTGCCGTCGAAACCCCCCCCAGCCACTGCTTCCTGTTCCCCACATAGCAAATCCTCGCAGGACCCGACGGTCCCCTGTCCCCCCACCGTTCCTCTTCTTCCCTCACCTCACCTGCCACGAATCCCCCAGGAGTCTGGGACCAGGGTTTCCAGGTCCCAGCCACCTCAAACCCTGCCTTCCCAGTACTCCCTGTACACGCCCGAACCTGCCGCCCGGAGCAAGCCGTCGAGGCGGAGACGCCGGAGCGTGTCACCAGACCCTCCGGCCTCCCAACGTCTCTCTCCCTCTTCCCCTAAGACCAAGAAGACGGCTCGGAGCCTTACACCGCCCACCACGCCCACTATGTCCATCTCTCCCCATCGTAGGAGTCCCACCGTTCTACCCCCACAGACTCTGACAATAGTGGCCGAAATCCACGACCCGCCCTGTACGACGAGACCCAGCCCAGTGGATCCAGTGGATGCGGCTCTGGCGCGGCTGCACGGTGTGACCGAGGGAAGCTCGGCTGCGCCCACGCCCATGAGTCTCCTGGATCTGCCCTTGCCTTCTGGTGCCATTTTCTCCACCCCTCCACGAGACCACTCTGGTTCACCACCTTCCATCCCCATCGTACCTACCCCCCCAACATCCCCGACCCCCCCCCCCTTATCAGCTACCCTGAGTACGCCCTCCCTCCCACCCGCCCGGTCTTTTTGGTACCCCCTGTCACCACCTAGGGTCCGCCGTGAGACCCCGGACAGGCGGGTAGCGCCCCTTTTAGGGTTAACCTGCCCCCCCCTGGCCCGACCATAGAAGCCCGACAAGGCACTTCCGACCCGCTCAGCCCACGATGTTCCTCTGCCTGCCGTGATCCACGCCTCCGGTCTCGCTCGGCCGACTCGACCCCGCAACCTCCGCAGGGTTCGACAGGCCGACCGATTCCTTCCCTGGTGAACGGTAGATAGCCAGCCATGCTCCCGACCCAGCCTTCAGTTTCGCGAACTCCAGATCCCCCTTCACACTCCAACTCCCTAGCGCCTATGCCTTTACCCATCCCCCTTCATCAACTAATGGATCCCCCGAAAACCACGATAGTCCACTGGAACTGTCGAGGAATCTATGCAAACAATGAAGGCCTTAACTCCTTGATTGCCACTTCCCGTCCGGTGTGTGTGTGTGTCTCCAGGAGCTAATCCTGGGGACCAGGTCCATGCCCTGCCCCACTGGTTATTTCTGCGTCGCCACCCCGCCTCCTACCTGCACTCGAAGGGGAGCTGCCATCCTCATCCACCACGCAGTCCCCTTCTACAATCTCTCCATCCGGTCCCCGCTACAGGTGACTGCCGTCCGGCTCTCCCTGGATAGACAGTACACCATTTGTTCAATCTACCTTCCCCCCCACGCTCAAGTCTCCCGCGACGACCTGGTGGAAGTCGTGGAACAACTCCCCAGGCCCTTCCTATTACTGGGCGATTTCAATAGTCGTCACCCCTTGTGGGGCGACACACACACCACCTATATGGCCCCAACCCTGATATCCGTCATGACTGAGCTCTCCTTCGAGTGCCTCAACGATGGCTCTCCTACATTCTACCATGCCACCACCTGCACTCCATCCTGTATAGACCTGTCCCTCGTATCAACTGATGCCCTCCTAGACTTCACGTGGCAAGTCCTCCGAGAGGACTATGGCAGTGACCATCTCCCCATTCTACTCACCCTCAATCGACCCGACCAGACCGTACGGGTACCGGTAAGGTGGGTTACTACCCACGCGAATTGGGCCCGCTTCCGCGACAACACATATACCACACTTACAACTGCCCACTTCCCATCCATCGACGGGTGCGTCGCATACTTCGAGTCCGTCGTTGTAACGGCCGCAAGCACAAGCGTACCACAATCCTCCGCCTACCCCCGCGCCCGACGGGTTCCTTGGTGGACCCCGGAGTGCGCGGAGGCCGTGCGCGCCAAGAAGAAGGCAACTCGGCGCTTTTACCGGACGCGACTCCTCATCCATCGCACGGAAATGCAGCGGGTCAGGGCCATCGCCCGCCGCACAATGAAGACAGCGCGCCGAGCCTCTTGGCGTGCCTTTGTGTCCGGCATTACCGTCAACACACCTTCGGCTACCATCTGGAAGAAGGTGCGGGGCGTCGAGAGGCGACATGTCCCCTACCGACCCCCGGTCCTCCGGACAAACAACGGACTCCTATGTCAGCCCAAGTCGGTGGCAGACCACCTTGCTTCTACCTTCGCCGCCGTTTCTTCCTCTGCAGCCAATCCCGTACCCGCCCCTGACGATAGCCCCTCCCCACCGTCCATAGACAGCACCTACAACCGATTGTTTACCATGCGTGAACTACAGACGGCACTGGCCTCTCGGCGATCCCCTTGCCCCGGCCCGGACGATATTCCGTACGGCATGATCCAACACCTCCACTCTACCTTACAAATTTTCCTGCTAGACTTATACAATCGCCTATGGATAGAGGGTGCCTTCCCCTTTAGGTGGAAGGAGGCCCACGTCATCCCTATCCCCAAGCCCGGCAAAGATCCCCTGGACCCCACAAACTACAGACCAATCGCCCTGACATGTTGTGCCTCAAGATCCTCGAAAAAATGGCCGCTACGCGATTATCGTTCGTCCTTGAACGTACCAATTCCTTCCCGTCTACCCAGTCCGGCTTTAGACAATTCCGCTCCACCACTGATCCCCTCCTGCTTCTCAGCCGAGACATACAGGATGCCTTCGACAATAGACAGTTCGTACTGTCAGTTTTCTTCGACATCCAGAAGGCCTATGACACCACCCGTCGAGCAATGATCCTCGGTCAGCTCCGACATCTGGGCCTTGTCGGAGCCATGCCTACCTTCATCAGGGGCTTCCGTACTTCTCGGACCTTTAAAGTCCGGGTGGGCTCAGTCCTCTCTGACACCTTTGTGCAGGAGGACGGGGTCCCACAGGGAAGCATCCTCAGTGTTCTCTGCTTCTCTGTCGTGATGAACACGGTCTCACAATGCCTTCCACCTACAATCCGCTCTTCCATCTACGCGGATGACCTTGCAATCTACTTCGCAGGGCGAGAACCGTCTGTCGTTCAGCGGCAAATGCAGCTCGCCATCTACCGGGTGGAGAGGTGGGCGACGTCGGTGGGTTTCCGCCTCTCCATCCCTAAGTCCAAGTGTATGGTCTTCAGTAGAAGAAGACCCACAACCCTTCCTCTACCCTCTGTTACATTATATGGCAGTCCTCTTGAGGTGGTACCCTCCACGCGTTTTCTGGGCATGACCCTAGACCGACGGCTCAATTGGGTTCCCCATCTCAAGCACTTAAAGCAATCCCTTCGACGCCCCCTCGCTCTCCTGGATCACCTCTCTCACACCACATGGGGTGCAGATCGACGCTCTCTTCTTCGCCTTTATACTTCCATAGTACAGTCGAAGCTGGACTATGGTAGCGCAGTTTATGGTTCAGCCTCCAACGCCCGCCTCCGTATCCTGGACCCAGTACTTAATAGAGGCCTCCGCCTCGCCACCGGTGCTTTCCGCTCCTCCCCAGCCTCCAGCCTCTTTGTGGAATGTGATCATCTCCCTCTCGCCCTCCGACGGGGTCTACTACTCATGCGGACATACCTCCGTGCACAGAGGCTACCTTCTTCGCTTCTGGGCACGGCGGTTTTAGAACTATGTACCACCTCAGGGACGGAGCTGGCACTTCACTGAAGCGGTCCGCTCTTTCCTTGATCTTTTCAACATGCCCGCCCCCTCAGTTATCCCCATTTCATTCAGCATCTACCCCTCCTGGATCCTAACCCCTATCACTATCAAGTTCTGCAAAGATCTGTGTTTCCTACCGAAGACTACCACGAGCGCCATGATATACAGGTCACTTTTCCGCGAACACGCAACCCAACACCCGGACGCAATCGCCATTTACACGGATGGTTCCCGCTCGGAAGCTGGTGTGGCCTCCTCAGCGGTGATTCTGTCCCAGCCGCTCTCCCGGAGCGTCGGCCTGCCCCGCGAGGCCTCCGTTTTTTCGGCGGAACTTTTCGCCATAACGGAGGCCCTCGATATTGTGCGCACCCACTCTGCCAGCTCTTTTGTCATTTATTCGGATTCCCAAAGTGCACTTCTCTCCCTAGAAAGATTTAACTCCCCTCACCCGCTCGTCTGTACCATCCAGCAGACCTTCCACTCTTTAACGATCTTCCAACATAAGACAATCGCATTCTGTTGGGTCCCGGCTCATGTCGGCATCCAGGGTAACGAGGCGGCGGACCGCACAGCGAAGACGGCCTGCTTGCTGCCGGCCTCCTCCCGACCCCTCCCCTTCTCCGACTTCTTCCCGGCTTTCCGCTCCCACTTCCGCTCCATATGGCAGCGGGAATGGGACCAGGCCACACAAAATAAACTCCACACGATCAAACCGCACATAGGACACTGGGCTTCTTCATTCCACCGGTCCCGCCATAAAGAAGTAATCCTAGCCCGTCTCCGCATAGGTCACACCCGCATCACCCACGGACACCTTATGGCGAAATCGCCAGCCCCGCTTTGCTCTACCTGCCATACCCCTATCACTGTCTTACACCTTCTGGTGGAATGCTCAAAGTTGGCCGCTCTCCGTCGCAGGTGTTTCCCTCTCTCGGCCGAAAACCCCATACCCAACTGCCTACGATCTATACTCGCCGACGGCCCCCACTTTTCAGCAGAAGCCGTTTTCCTCTTCCTTACTCACTCCCATCTGCTCCATCGTATCTGAAACCGTACCCCTCCTACCCATTATCCATCGACTGACCCTTACTCATTCCCCTAGTCTACCGCCCCTAGCACAGTGACATCACCCACTCACGGCCTCGCCGAGATATGTACCGTCTCTTTAGGTACGAATCGGCGGTAAATCTGGAAAAGAAAAAAAAAAAATATATATATATATATATACACATACACATACAGGGTGAGTCAAAAGTCTCCATACATAGGCAAAATGGTCACTTTATTATGCAATCACTTGTAAGTCACAAAATATGCTCAATGTGGGCACCATTACACTGAATGCACATACGGACGTGTTCCTCCCAGTCATGGCAAACGCGCGTTAACACGTCTGGTGTTATGCGTGCATCACGAATGCGTTCCTTTAGGTGTTCCGTGTTTTGTGTATTCACCTGGTACACCATGGCCTTCAAGTGCCCCAACAAGTAAAAATCAAGGTGGGTGAGGTCTGGGGACCTCGGAGGCCACTCCACGGGACCACGGCGGCCAATCCAGTGACCCGGAAACTGCTGATCCAGCCACTGGCGCACGCAGATACCGTAATGGGGTAGCGCCCCGTCTTGCTGAAAGTACACTGGAAATCCCCCGTCCTCGTTCAGCAGGGACGGCATGACTGTCTGTTGCAGCATGTTTAGATACATTTCGGCATTCAGATTGGTGTCAATGAAAAAAGTGCCAACAATTGTGTTGCCCCATATCCCGCACCACACCATCACTTTTCCAGCGCCTTGCGTCTTTGAGGGACTTATCCAGTGCGGGTTGTCATCAGTCCAATAACGTACGTTTTGACGATTAACCTCTCCATGAACATAAAAGCTGGCTTCATCTGAAAACAGGATGCCAGCCCAGAACTCCGTGTCTTCGTCCACTTTTGTTCTTGCCCATTCGCAGAATTCCTGCCCCCTGTCCGGGTCGTCTTCGCTAAGATTCGAGTGCGTTTTTGGGGACTGCGAATGCTGCCAGCACCATGGTCGCTGTGCCTTCATCGGTGGCTGTTCGTGGACGGCCCTTCTCGGTTGGTCTGCAACACTTCGTCTTCTTGAACTTCTCAATGAGTTTGGCAGCGGTGTCGTGTGTGATGTGCGTGCCGGGAGCGTGTCTCCTGTTAAAATCCTCGGCAACTTTGCGACAGCTTCTTGATCCTGCCAGAAGAATGATCTCTCTACGCTCTTCTTGGGACAAAGGCATTTCAGCACATCACCTGCAAAAAAATAAAAAATAAATAAATAAATCATTTATTTATCATTACCATTTTGCCTATGTATGGAGACTCAAAAAAAAAAAAAAAAAAAAAAAAAAATCTATCTCTCCGAAACAAGTTCTTTCAGGAAAAACTGCGGTTTTAACTAAACATTGAGTAATTTAGATCATATCCACTGTATGGATTGTATAATTTGCAGTTCCGTAAAGGAAGTTAATTTCTTCTACTTGTATTTTAAAATAGGCTGAAAATTTTTACATTCTATTCAAAGGCATAAAGTTGATGTGGACGGTTGGGCAGAGGGACCCGAAGGATGCATCCAAACACTTCTTCATAGAGCCATTGGTTAGTACATGTTATGTATTTCTCTATTCATTTTCCCATTATAGAACTTGAGGGAATAAATATACACACACACACACACACACACACATATTTAACTGCAATGACCGCGCGGTATATTAACGTATAGAAACGACGTAAGTATAGAGGAGTGTTCTGCACACAAGGCATTGGTTTCTGCCCTATGTAGGAGAATTACAACTTCTGACTATCATTTTTCATTTGTTTGTTATTTCTCTTCCTCATGTGCAGAACACTCCTCTATACTTACGTCGTTTCTAATATATATATATATATATGATGAATAAAACCACGAAGGAAAAAAAACACAAACGGGTGCTTAAGCGCTTTCGTCTAATGACATCCTCAGGAACACTGGAGTGAAAAGACAGATCAAGGCAATATATAGGTTACAAAAATAAACATACATATTCATATATATATATATATATATATATATACATACATATACATATACATATATATAGTAAGCATAGAAAAAATTGTGGGAGGAGCCAACATTTATAGTTTATGAAACAGGTCACAAAAGAATAAAGAAATAAAAATAAATATAAATATAAATTGAGAAAAAATTAATTACCAAATAGTGCCTTAGTGATATATATGTCACAGCCTAAATAAACAGGCAAATAAAAAAAACCACAAATATATATATATATATATATACAGGGTGGGCCGTAAGTTTCCATACATAGGAAAAATAAACATTTTGTTATGGACAACCATTTTTATTTATATAATATGCTCTACATGGTTGCCATTGTTTTGAAAACACATTTCAATACGTGTTCCCCACTGTTGATGAACACGCATTAGCACAGTTGACGTTATGCTTGTAATGGCGTTGGTGATACGTTCCTTTAGATGATTTATGTCTCGTATCTTTTCCTGATACACCATGGCCTTCAAGTGCCCCCAAAGATAGAAATCAAGGGGGGTGAGATCTGGGGATCTGGGAGGCCACTCCACAGGACCACGCCGACCAATCCAAGCATCCGGAAACTGCTGATCCAAATACCGACGCACGTGAAGACCATAATGAGGTGGAGCTCCATCTTGCTGGAAGTAAACTGGGAAGTTACCTTCCTCGTTTAGCAGGGATGGGAAAATCTCTTCTTGCAACATGTTAAGATACCTTTCGGCATTAAGATTTCCACTGACAAAAATTGGTCCAATAATTCTGTCACCCCATATCCCGGCCCACACCATCACTTTACCGGCACCTTGCATCTTCGTCGGACTCAGCCAGTTAGGGTTAGCATTACTCCAATAACGTATGTTTTGCCGATTAACCTCTCCATTGACGTAAAAATTTGCTTCATCAGTAACAAGATCTTACGTCAAACGCATATTCTTAGGGTATCTGAAACATAAAAACAAACGTTTAATTTTTCCTATGTATGGAAACTTACGGCCCACCCTGTATATATATATATATTATATATATATATATATATATATAAAAAGACACTTTTAGCACTTTGGCCGACCTTATGCATATATATATATATATATTCTGTATATATTGCGTTTATATTTCGTATATATACCGTAATATGTTGTATATATATTTTATTGTTCTTTATATATCATCTAGGCATCATTTTGTTTTCCAATTTATATTTACTTGTACTTTTTTATTCGTTTGTGACTATAATATGCATATGTGGTAATTTTTTCCCTTATAAATTGGTTGCCTCTCTTAAAATTTATCTTTCAATTTATTATTATTATTTTTTATTTTTTTAATAATTAATTTTTTTTTTGGTTTATTTCTTTATTTCTTTGTGACATATATATCAATTTGGCATCATCTATTAAATTGATTGTAAAACTTCCCTTTTGAGCTTGAATTTGTAGACCTTACAATATTTATATTTATTTTTATTTCTTTATTCTTTTGTGACCTGTTCCATAAACAAGCCATTTGAATTTATATTGAAGGTCGGCCAAAGTGCTAAAAGTGTCTTTTTATATATATATATATATATATATGTATGTATATATATTTGTGGTTTTTTTATTTGCCTGTTTATTTCTTTATGATTATTTAGGCTGTGACATATATATCACTAAGGCACTATTTGGTAATTAATTTTTTCTCAATTTATATTTATATTTATTTTTATTTCTTTATTCTTTTGTGACCTGTTTCATAAACTATAAATGTTGGCTCCTCCCACAATTTTTTCTATGCTTACTATATATGTATATATATATATATATATATGAATATGTATGTATGTATGTTATTTTTGTAACCTATATATTGCCTTGATCTGTCCTTTCACTCCAGTGTTCCTGAGGATGTCATTAGACGAAAGCGCTTGAGCACCCGTTTGTGTTTCTTTTTTCCTTCGTGGTTTTATTCATCATAAATACTTTTCACGTGTCACTTTCGTGAAATAATTTATATATATATAATCTAATATATATATATATATATATATCTATATATATATATAATATATATATATATATATATATATATATATATATATATATATATATATATATATTATATATATTGTAGCCAAATTATTATGGTATTCAGTAATCTACGATATTTCTTGTGGTTTAAGGATGGAAAAAAGGTTTGCCGAAATATAAATTTTTTTGAGAATAGGTAGTTAGGAAGTCCTCCTTTTGCCTTATAAAGGAGTTTTATTCTCGTCTAATGGCGTGCTTTTAATAGACGATTTAACGCAATCGACGAGTTCATCGTCATGGAATCACGCTTTACTGAGCCAGTCAGTAAGTTGTGTTTTCGTGGTTGGGTCTATGTCGGCAATTCTTTCCTTCACAACTTTCTAAATAATTTCAATCGGCTTCATATCGGAACTTTTCTGGCCATTTCGTAGTATTTAGTCCTTAACTAGTCAAAAAATTCGACTGGAGGTGTGGCATGAGGCCACATTCTTCTCCCTCATACACCTCTGGTTTTCGTCAGATGAAAACCACGAAGATATCGCGTGTTTCTTGGTGCAGAGCGGGTGCACCGTCAATGCCATTCGCAGGAAGGTATTGGAAGACGGGGAACGAGCGTTGCTAGGGACCTGCAGCCCCCTCCACATGTGCTGTTCTTGGGGGCTCCTCGATACCGCGCGGGAACTCCTTCATTGTGGAGCGAAGATCAATGCGAAGGTGAGAAGTGACGCGGTTTTAGCGTTTTGCTAAAGAATGCTTTGTTGAGGAATTTCCTGTAGAAGCAATTCAATTTCAGCAGACTTCAACCATAGCTCGTCTTCAACTTTGTGTCTCCTTGCAAGAAGCAACTGATTATGCCCGTTTGCACCAGAAGGAAAAATAAAGCCTTTCAGATACTGGAGGAAAGTCCTCATCAGATAGCTATAGGAGAGATGGTTTATTAATGAATTTTTTTTTTTTTTTAAGGATCATGAAGGTAAAAGTCCTTTACACGTCGCCCTTGAGAACAACCACACCGAGCTGATCGAACTACTACTGGAACAACCCTCCCTCGATTTGGGAGCCAGAGATAACGGGGGACTGACCCCTTTTGCTGTTGCCATGTCGAGGAAGAACAATAAGGCCGCTCAAACTATTCTCCACAAACATCCTTCTGCAGCTGAACAGGTTCCTTTATTCTCTTGTATTTCGTTAGACCAACTGACAGTTAATACACACACTTGGGGACTACGTCGTGGTCAATATCTTAATATCGCTTACCGTTCATCAGCGAAGCTACGTTGGATCTGGTACGTAGTTGGACGGGGGATCGTCCAAACTATGTACCAAACCCTTAGATGTTGCGAAGAGGTTAAACAACTCTATCAAACAAATATTCATGTGTGTATGGGGGTGGGTGTGTCCACGCGTGAAAATTGGTGTATGCTGTTAGGTCAGCGTTTCTTGGCCGGATTTGCCACACGACTCCCTGTGTCAGGGTCTTCGGTCGGCGCGACCCCTTATGGCGAATATTCTGGAATACTGCTTTTTCCTATATTTATACATCTATATTTTTTTAAAGCAGTAGAATGCAGGATGTGACGGTAGTATAAAGGCTTAATATTATTCGAAATGCACTTAGTTTTTCGTGCCTCCTTTCTGTTGGTTCGGCACAAACATTTCGCGACCCACCGTTTGAAAACAGTTGGATTTAATTTTTGGAAAAGTTAGCACATGCTATATACGTATAATCTTTAAATAAATTTTAAAATTTCCGTTAAGAATCCGATCTCAGCATAAGTGTGTGTATTGATCAGTTAGGGATGGTTCGTCAGTTGTTTGCTTTATGATCCGCCCTACGTTATCACTTGTTTTAACTAATCCGTTGTTTCCGTCGTCAGTACGATCAGAAGGGACTGAACTATCTCCATTCATGCATTCAGAAGAATGACCTCGAGGGTGTCCTCTTCCTCCTCAGCATCCACGTGAGCCTCGGTTCGAGAACCAAAGATGAGAGAC
Organism: Bathynomus jamesi; assembly: GCA_023014485.1. NCBI lineage: Eukaryota > Metazoa > Arthropoda > Malacostraca > Isopoda > Cirolanidae > Bathynomus > Bathynomus jamesi. The sequence goes on from JAJOZX010003649.1 coordinate 457,810, forward strand.
AGTTCACTCCATTGCACTTGGCAACGCTTCAAGGGTGAGTTCATACTTTGGAGTAATAATAATAATAACAATGAATTCGTACTAGGGCGTAATCTGGTAACGGGTCGTTCCATGACCAATCAATCAAAACCAATCACTTAAAATGATGAGGTCTACGTCGTACGCAATGTCGTAGCACCGTTTCCCGTTCATAAGCTAAGCGACATTGAGTCGGGTAGTAGGGTGTGTCAATTTTGGGGGTGAAATGACTAAATTGAAAATCATGTGATTTGGTAGCAATTTAATGTGATCATTTGGCATACAAAATAATATCCTTGCTTCAAAAACAATAAAAATAACTCCAACCTACATCAATTTTAATTAAAAAATTCCATTTTTCCATAAATTCGTAACAAAATAACAAATGTGCGCAAACATCCTATCAACATTTAAAGTGGCAATAAGATATCATTCAGTCTTTATTTGAAAGTAACAAATGCAGTCATGTCCTTTTTGCTGCAGTTCCTTGACATCAGCATTCGGCTTGCTACTTGCGCTTTGATGTAGCCTTCTCGCCTCTCGTGACTGTAAACTTGACTAGCTGCTTCTGTGACCATTTTCACACATCTCTCCACACTCTGAGTGTGAGAAGGCCACTTTGGCACTTGCATTGGGGCCTCTTTAAGTTGTGTTAAATCTTTGTTTGTTATACATGTTGTCAGTGGTGGCTCCAAAACTTCCGAACTCAAGTTAACTAATTCTGACAATTTCGTGGCATTGACGTTTATCGGAGGTACCTTTCTTGTCTGAACAGAGCAGTCTCCCAGCTGGTCATCATCTAGTGATGTTCCTCTAAGCTTTAGAATGATTTCCACAGCCTCAGTTCGCTCTTTGGTACATTGCTGCAGAGTATTACTTGCAAAACTGCCTCTGGCCTAGCATACCAAGCGGACCTTCTCACCACAGGTAACACGATGTCCACCACTACTTTCCTTTGGGTTCTCAGTAGCTGTAATTGAAACAAGATGTGGTTGGGCACCTCCATCCACATTGGATTAAGTTTTGCATTGAACCAGTGAGGAAGATAAAACCCAATAATAAATTCAACAATCAACATCAAATTCTGTAGCATTTTGCCCTTCAGTGCATGTTTGGAAACCCAAATCCTGCAGAAACGAATCGTTGTAGTTAACCAACGACTGTGACTTACGGGTCCAATCTCCAAGAGAGCCAGATTTTGAGGCAACTCTCCTGATCTGATTGCTTGAACAATACGATAAGCGTAAGATTGATCCGTGCTGAGGTCTTTGATAACTACTTCAGACAACACTGGAAGGGGAGGGCCTACTTCGACCTTTGGAAATTTTGTATTTATTTCTAATTCCGTTGCTTCATCTAGCATGTTGCCAAGGGGGCCTGACCACTTGTTGTTGCTCTTTGTAGGACCATGAAGTTCCTGGATGAGACGACGAAAAGGTAGTTCCCCTGTGTGCAAATCACATACAATCCAACCAAGCCTTCTTCCAAGTTTTTTCTCTAAATGCGTCATAACACCGCCCTGCCATCCAGTGTTCACCGCAGTTGAGTCTCCACCAACGGCCTGCAGTGAAATGTCAAGTCTTCTTTCTTGAAGCCAACATATTATTTGATCAGCAATTGCCTCTGCATGTTTCTTGCTTTCTACTTCTGCTTCAGGAACAAAGTGAAACAAATAGCGGCCACCAGGTTCGGAACACACAGAGTAGTGTTCTTCTTTGATGAGACCGGGAAACTTTGTCCATTCCCTCTACCTCTAGGAGAACTTTTGTGTCATCTCTTCTTCCATCAAACAAAAGGCAAGAGAGACCTTCCTCCTCCAAATCTTTTTCATGCCGATCAGATATTTCCTTCATTATTTTTTCTTGTGCTGCTCTTATCTTATTATGATCTATCACTAAGGATGTATCCTCTCGGCTGATGAGGCCTGCATCTATCCAAGCGGCAGTGGCACTCTCTCGTAGCCCCTATGGTGGCGAATATTGGCAAGGGCAATGTTTGAGATGTCTTTAGTGTTGTATTTCATTCTCTTCGGCGAAGGTTCAGATGGCATTTTGGAGCTATCATCTGATGTTGCTTCTTTCTGTTCATCTGAAGAGCTTTCAAAGAAGTGAGAAACCTCTTGATAGAGCTCTTCATCTCTTTGGGTGGCTGCTTCACTCTTCTTTTTCTTCCTTTCTTCCCCCTCTCGGGTTTTTTCTTTTTTCTTAGCAATAACAATCTGTTTTTTGGTTTCTGAATAATCTGCCGAACCAATCTGCATACTTCCTTGGCCTCCTGCCTTTGTTCTCTGCTCCTTCATGAAAGCCAGCTCCAAAACAGGGATCTTCTCACGAGGACAGCGACAATCAATGTGAGGGTGAGGTTCTCTCCTGCATGAGGAAGAACAATTTGTTTCAGAACACAAAAATGTCAAGAAGAGTATGAAGTGTGTGCAGAAATTTATTTTTCTTTGCTAGTTTTCCTTTACCAAGTGATGTCTCAACTGCTTTGTGCCACAACACATTAGCTTTTTTCCACTGATGCAGAAGAGGGGGAATCATGTCCCTTTTGAGCTCTTTCTCTGTGTAGTTCCTTCTATCTTTTGTATTTTGTTCACGAAGGAGTAACCCTAGTCTCAGCATGTCTCGCACTGTTGGTAGTTCTGATACGGGAAGCTCCTTGCCTGTACCGATTAACAGGCTCAAGTGGCATGACGACTGACCTCTTGTCTTCAATTTTGGCATCTTAGGAATATCTGAAAAGAAAGAAACATTTAAGTATTTTATATCAATTACGATGTTTCAAAGTTGTCATTCGATGTTCTAAAATTCAATAAAAAAATATTTCATGGGATTACAACATAATTAGACAGAGGAATATGATGATAAATAATTGTAATAATCAATAATCCATACTTAGTTAAATTGTAGTATTCGTCTAGTAGAATAACTATGAAGTAGGTACAAGAGCAATAACAGCAAACCACCGTCTATGACATCTAAGAGGCAACTGAGAGTGAGGGACAGTTCTATTCATGTTGACTTGTACATTGTACAACAACTATATGATCTTGAAAACACTCCATATGCGATCAGTGGGATAATTCTGTGACAGATGAATAGTTAATCGATTTATGTCCTATTATTTAGTAAAGGAGTCAATTTCTGAAACTAAGGTAAAATTGATGTAGGTAAGGGTTATTTTATTTCATTTTGGTTGGCCAATTTCAAGTTTTGACACGAAAATTTTCGACACTATATTTTCACTACCAAAATTGATTTGAAAAAAGTTGACAAAATTGACACACCCTAGTCGGCTAGTAGTTGGATGGGAGAGTGTCCGCTGCGTCCAGACTATGTAGCGACCCGTGGTTCGGATTCCACGTAAAGCTGTAGCACCCCCCCCCCCCCCCCCCCCCCCCCCCCCTTACGTCATATGACCGTAGATGTTGCGATGGAGGTTAAACAACTCCATCATAGTTTTTTAAAATGATGACTCTCTCCGATTTTGATGGAATTTGGCACAGAGAGAAAACTGTATTGGAGAAGCTATAAACTAAATTTGAGGTCTTCGTGACGTTGTTTCCGAGTAACGGGTTGGCAAAACTTGAACGGACCATGACCCTTGGACATTAAATACCCGTACTATGCTTAATTGTCATGGAGAGCTGTTCTTTGGCTCATTTTGTAGCTCTTAGAGAGAGCTTACATTATTATGTGTACAATTATTTGAGGAATGAAAAACAAGTGTTTCCCTTTGCTGTGACCTTTGATCTGACCTAGCTCAAATGATACAATTTTGGATTTTTGGAAAAAAATGTATATGTAGGCCAAGCAGGGCTCCCGCTAGCTTAGTGGTATCGGTGTCGCACTCTAGGTGGTGTGGTTCTGGGTTCGTTTCTTCTTGCCCTGTCAGTACTCGAGCTCAGAGGACCCTTGGGTCACTCACCCATACACAGTGGAGAAATGGGTTTCCAGGCTGTTACCTTTTTGTTGAGATCACTGAAGAGTGTTTCAAACATTCTTGTAGAGCTCTTGAAACTCGACTCTGCTTATTTTGAGGAGTACTGTATGTTTGTCCTGTGGCCATTGTGGGGTTCATCACACTGGGAAAAGATGTCACCAAGATCAAAAGTTAGTTTGTCGAGGGGGTGGGGGGTGAAGAATGATGGAAATGCACATTACATTACATTTGAACAACATGGAATCAGCCGGGCATATTGAGGTTATCCAAGTCGGATAAATGATCTGAAGCTTTATTTTGATAGAATGAAGGTGTAAGAAGCTGATCTTCACCTTTTGAGCTGTGTCAGTAGACATCCACCTAGCCACCATTTCCTACCATAATGCACTGTGACATATCCTTTCACACGCTCAAACTCTGAAGTTTTCTTCCTCTGTTACTTTCTTACTCTCGCTTCATTTGATTGGAAAGTCTCTCCGATCTCAACTGTTATAGTATTTACAGGTCTGAAACAATGCAGCTGTTGAGTGCCAGGTATTGTGCAGGCCCTGGCGTATCTGAGCTTTTAAAACGATTTTCCTTTTTCCATTCTGGAATAGTCAAATACTTGGTGTGAATGTCTAGAATGCTGATTCGTGCAGAGAGAGATATTTGGTAAGGTTTTTCGTAATTTGGCCCTTCTGAGGTTGCTGTAAGCTGACCTTGGCAGCAAAACTTCAGTTTCACCTAACTATCACAAGGTTTTTTTACCATGAAATGTGACATAAATACCATAAGGAATCAGTTCCAAAATCATTGTTGCTGCACAGGTTAATGAAATATTTCCTATTTCTGTACTGCACCCATAAAAAAATAAAGGGTTTGGGGAGCTTTTTCTAGGACTTATTTTTCCGAGTAGAATTTTTTTAATAAGGCGGAAAGTTATAGATATTTAATGTCAAAGGGTTATGAAAGTAGTCTAACTTTGGTTATCAAAACTTTGGAACTGTGTAGGTCACAGGGACCTCATATTTGGGTATAAGCTTCTCTCTAATATACTTCTATGTGACAAACTTCATCAAAATCTAAGATGGTCACCATTTTGAGCAATTGATTTGTCATGTATTGACTGAGACACTGTGTTTCCCTCCCCAGGAGACCTACGTTGCAACACTGCTTTCCGTTAGATCAGCGAAATTGAGGTTCGTTAGGTTTGTCCAGTGGTTGGATGGGTGGACGTCGTCTGCGTCCCCTTAAATGCCAGATCCCACTTAAAGCTGTAGGTCTCCTACTCTGCCGTTGAGGTGGTGGTTAAACAACCCCAAACATCATCATCCTTCCCGTACTCACGAAAATTGAAACTGTTTCAGTGACGAAATGATCGTGAGGAACCTCCTTTTGGCCGGTGCCAGCATCAACGAGTTGACACCGCAGAAGCAGTCCTGCCTTCACCTGTGCGCCCTCCACGACCGTCAAATCCTCGCTACGATCTTCCTTCAGAATGCTATCGGTGTTGATGCTGTCGACAGTAACTTGAATAACCCTTCACGTGGCCATCAAGGTAACTGGTTTTAACCCCATAGAAGATCTTATTTCGCACGATTAGAAAATCTCTGTTTGTTGCAGGAATTTTCTCTTATTGGCACAACTTATACCAACCCATCCCATTGGACGCTTGTCGATAAAATGTTTAGCGACGAGAAGTCGTACGGTCAGATTAGTTCTAGTGTGAAGCTGTGTTTGAGGGCTTCCTTCTGATTCTCACCATTTATAGAGCTCCAAGTTATGAAACTGTATACAAATTCTTCTATCAATAAAAGTTCATTTTATCCCGCAAGGAAGGACATTTATCGACCGTTCGCGTCTTGCTGACAGAGAGTCGTATTAACGCAGGGGCCGTAAACCTTAGGGGACAGAACCCTCTCCATGTGCTCGCGGCGTATCCGAAAGACAATGCAGGGGCCCTCGCTCAACTATTTCTCGAGACCATGCCCGATTACCCCATCAATAACAGTGACGTCGATGGAAATACAGGTAAGGAAGTATAGTCACGCACACGAGTCTGGTTCGCGATAACCCTAGTAGTGGTATTGGGTTTTTTAACTTCCACATCGGTAAGGGTTATGTGATGGAGGAGACCTACCGATTTACGCGAGATGATGATAACGCCAAAGAGGGTACCCCACTGCCCCATCCAACTACCGAACAGACCCAACGTCGCAGCCCTCGCGACAACCCAAAAGGAGAACTTTTTTTTTGTACTGTTGTATAAATGGAAATAAGGTAAAATAATGTCAAAGTGTCCCATATCCCAGGACTACTTTAGCCAGAGTCACAATTAAGTGGAGGTGGCCTGCTCCCGCCTTGCTGTGATGTAGATACAGAAAGAAAACTGCCCAGTTCTAGGTAGCACTGGGGTTTCGAACCCATGACTCGGAGGAGTCTCAGCACTGCCGAGCCCTAACTGATCAAGCCACGGGACGCTCGGCAAATGTTAAATTTTTAATTCAGTTAAGATTTTCTCAACATTGCATCGAAGTTTGTAAAGAAACAAATCTTTTTTTTTTTTCCATGTAACATAGTGCTTTTTTTTTTATGATCACCATCTTTCTTGAACTACGTACTCTCGTGAAATACCACTTCAGGGCATTCCAGCACAGTTGGCCCAGTGACTAATATTGTATCACTCTGCTTTTAATGATTTTTGGTGTATAAGGTGATGAATTGACCGAGCCAAGTTTTTAGCTCCATGCTGCAAATGGTTCATAGGACGCAGGGGCCCCCCGCCGGTGGCCACTTTGTCGTGGTGGGTGCGCTCCCGCGTTGACCCAGTGGGTTACGTCGGCGGGGGCTTAGACCCTGGAAGGGTACCCATGCCGGACAGGCTACTGGGGAGACCGGGCTAAGAGCCACTGAAGTCTTTGGCTCCCAGTAAGGTCTTCAAGCTGTGTTGGCTGGTTGGGTGTCCGGCCGGTGAGATTGGGAGCTGGGGTCTGCGCCATTTGGAGGCGCAAGCTTTCGCATTACGGGGCCCCGTTTTTAAACTGACAAGGTACCCCGCCCCCTGCGGTTTGCGCTCGGCCTCCCTTTTCTCACCAGTAGGCAGTTTCTGGCATCCCATGGTCCGTTTTCTCTAACTCTTGGCGTATGGATACTATCAGGTCATCCCATAAGTAATGTCGTTTTTTTAGATCGGAATTTGAAGGACAAAAAAAAAACTCGACAAACTTTTTAATCTAGTATATATTTTTCTATCGGAATCAGTGACACGCTGCCAACGTCCTACAAGCTTTTCAATGCCATGTTTATAAAATTCGGGCGGTTTTGAGGCGAAAAACGTACAAAGACTGGTGTGTAGGTCATCTAAAGAAGTATACTGTTTCTCGTCAAGATAGTTTTGCAGACTCCTGAAGAGATGATAATCTGAAGGCGCAAGGTTTGGAGGATGTGGAAGTTTTTCCCACCCAAGCTCCTCAATTTTTTGCAGAAGTGATCCGAGCGGTATGAGGACGTTCGTTGTGGTGGTGGAACACGATTCCTGTCCGATTAACCAAAGGAGGTCTCTTTTCTTGGTTGGTTGTGTGGTAAGGTTTCAAAGTGTATTACACCACCTTTATCCCACCAAACATTAAGCAACACCTTCCGAGGGTGAAGATTTGGTTTTGGCTGTGGTGTCGCTGGTTCTCCGGCACAAACCCACTGTCGACGGCGCTTAACATTCTGGTACAGTATCCACTGTTCATCACCAGTCACTAAACGGTGCAAAAACGGATCTTGGAGTTGACGGGAATGAAGAGCTGTGCTAATGTTTACCCGCACCCTCAGATTGTCGACCGACAATTCATGTGGCACCCATTTTCCTAACTTAGGCACTTTCCCGAGTTGTTGCAAATGTCGATGAATGGTGGACGGGGATGAATTGAGTTTCTGGGCCAATTCTTCGACAGTTGTTGAATAGTCTTCTTCAAGTACGGCTAACAGCAGGTCGTCATCAAACTCAGCAGGGCGTCCAGAGCGTGCTGCATCAGTCAAACTGCAGTCACCATTGCTAAACTTTTGAAACCATCTTTGACATTTCCTCACATGCAGCATATCGTTGCCATAAACGTCCTGAATGTTTCGCGTTGCTTCAGTATCACTATTCCCTTTTTTGAACTCGTAAAGCATTATATGCCCGATATGCTCTTCTGATACCGCCATGTTTATGAGGGGTTCACATAAAGCAAAACACACGTCTTCACTGGTCAAGGTCTGTGAAGTATGTAGCGAAACACTATAGATCTCCTCTTAGATATAACCTTCGGAAAATTTATGCTTAAACCGAGTAGGACTAGTTTAAACTTAATCTATCGTAAAAAACGACATTACTTATGGGATGACCTGATACTTATACTTGTCCTAGAACTCGGGTGGTGGGCGACCAGGCCCCAGAGTCCTCTACCACTGGAAGACCACGTCTTGAGGGGGTTGGACCGCAACCTGCACCTCGAACATGCCTTTGGATATACCACCTCTGGAGCAGGGGTCCCACCCCAGCTTCTCAGCCAGCTACGGGCAAACCAACAGGTTCCACGCAGGGATGCCACAAAAAAAAAAAAAAAAAAACAACCACCACCACCACCACCAAGATCCACTTGTAAAAAATCCCAAGAAATCCCAAGATTTGCTGTATTTGTTTGAAGAAATCCCAGTATCCCAAGGTATCGCTGAAAATGCCAAGATCTTGGGATAAATCCCAAGGAGTGGCATCCCTGGTTCCACGAAAGACGCCCCCAAAACCAGGCCTCTCGCTCTCTCCGTATGCCCTTCTCACCCGGCGTCGAACCGCCTCTCCATGAAGAGAGCCCCGCGACGGACGGGGAAGTCGGCGCCCACGTCCGTCCTATCGACCACTAGATGTCTCAGTCCACCTCGAATCAACAGCTTCCCTATCCTGACCCAGTATTCACAAATTTTTTGTTATTCACCCTACTTCTGGGTCTCTACCGTCCAACTCTGAAAGAACATTTCAAGTGATCCGCACGCGCAGCAACTCTAGCCGTTACGACGTCGACCACAGAAGGATGGTTCCCTCCTTATAAAATCGCGATCACCGGCAGAAACGAATGCCCTACTCTCCCTCACAGAAGTCCTCGGATGCTCGCACCCTCGCCTGAACCAGAGTCAGGGCACTATCTTCGCTACCCGTTTATTGTTGATACCAGAGAATGAGTTAATAGAAGAACCTCACACCCCAGGGTATCATTAAGGTTCATCGATTCACGGCTCGTCAAAGAGATACCTTCCCCACGCCTCGTCCTCGCGTTTAACACCCTAGTCCTTCCCGGTCGTATTGTGTTGGGCATGGGAGAGTCTAGGGTGGAGTGAAAAAATCAAAAGTGCCAGGATCAAAGTTGAGGGGGTCTAGATAGTTGTCTTTTGTCCAGGATTAAACTTTAAAACCGATTTTGGGTAGTTGCATACAAAACTGACTGCTACTGGCCAATTTATACAAATCGTATATGCACGCGATCAAAATTTGAATCCAGTGACCTATCTCGGGTTGTGGACATGATAGAAAGACAATTTGAAAACTGTATGGTGTATTTTTTACCTTTGAAGCAAATTAAAACATTTGCACAGGGCTACAGGCTCAATAATGCGTCAAAAAATCCATATTTATATTATTTTTGGCCAAAAATTGCAATCAATTTGTGGTAAATATGTACAATTTTCTACTGAAAATATTACAAATCAACTTAAGATTAATCTAAAGTAATCACTCATTAAACAAAGTAATAAAAAATAATCCTCTAAACAGCTTCAGAATATTATTTTTGTATTGAACACTTTCATCAGTTTTCTTGATTTTATCTTTTGTCAAATAATGCTATCTATCACGACGTTCAAATCCTACCACAGTTGAGGAAGCCTCTGTTACAAGTTTAATGTGCCTTTCTACAGCCTGATTATGACAAGGCTGGTTGAGTTTCAGTGCTTCCTTTCTTATGTTTGAGTTCTTCTTTGGTTAGAGATGCTAAGATAAGGGGGCTCATGAATGTCAGGTGAATTTAAGTTTATCATTTTGAGATACCCTCGAGCTTCGTTATCGATTTTAGGCACCCTGAATCTCCTGACACTACCATCTCTCACAACACGAGTCGGGCTGTAACGCTGAGACTTCAATATCCTCATCTGAATCGATTATCAGGTCACCACCTTCGGAGTCATTGTCTATCACTGTTTCAACTGATTCATTCCCTCTGACCAAAAGTACCTTGTTTACTGCGATGTTGCGGATTTGTGGGTCTGAATGAATCAGCAAGCATGGCAGTTAAATACGTTCTCAGGGTGAGCATAGTATGCATTTTGGTAGAGGGTTTTTAGGACTATCTCCCTGGCTTCCTCGTGAGGAAATTTCAGGATCCTTTGGAGCATATCATAAAAGTTCTTAGCACCATCTGTGCATCGATACTCCTCCTTGATCTGGAACCAACTTGGAAAATAGACCAAGATACAAAACTCTGCAAGTGTGACCAGAACTTTGGAAGGCTTCCTTTGAGATGTATAAAATCTTGAGGATTCTACATGCCAGAGTCAACCACCTTGAATGACAGATTGGTCCAACTTCAAGGAGCTCAAGATCAGGATCAACACGGCCAAGCATAACAGCCATACAGATTCTCTAGGCATAATACTGATAAGCGCTGAGGTCCTCCAGTACTTCGTTAGGAATAACTGGAAATTTTGAATTCCTAATTGGCTTGAATGAAATCACATCCCACCGAGGATACACTTCCACCAAGTTCAATCCCTATCTTTCCTGAAAATGAATCTTGGACTCTGTTGTTCCATCCAGAGTAATAAAGACGTGGCGAAGGGGGAGCTCATTAGTGTAATAGGCAAATGCTCCACTGCAAAGGTCTGCCAAGCAGTTCTTCCAGGCATCTGATAGCTCCACCATTTGAACCGGTCATTGTAAGCACACCGGACAAAAAATTAGTCACCCCTAATAGCACCGATAGTAGGAAGTTCAAGGTCACACAGAGGACGCTGATGTAGCATTGGTAAGTGACAAGTAGCGGTGACGTAGCACACAGGATCAGATCTGTTTCGTGAGGTGGTGAAGAACAAAGTGTGTGTTGGATATAGTCTGCAAAATGGGTCGTGAGGCAGACGTTACTCAGTGGCAAAAAGTAGCCATCGTGTTTGGCAGAGCCCACGGACACAAAATGTCTGAAGTAGCCCAATTTGTTGGTGTGTCAACGGGTACTGTCCAGCGAGTTTACAAAGAGTGGTGTAGTTCGCAATCAACTGACAATCGACGGCGTAACTGTGGCCGGAAAACAATTCTCGACAATAGGGGCCGCCGCCATGTTTCTCGTCTAGTAACTGCAAATCGTTTTCAAACCAGAGAACAATTGCTCCAAGAAACCAATGAGGTTCTCCAGCAACCAATTTCCGAACGGACATTGCGACGAGAACTGCATGCGATGGACATCTGGAGCAGGGTACCACGGAAGAGGCCGCTGTTAACAGCAAGTCACAAATTGGCACGTTATAAATGGGCTCAGAGGCACAAAAACTGGACTGCGGCAGATTGGAAACGTGTAATTTGGTCCGATGAGTCCCGTTTTTGTTTGTTCTCCAATGATGGGAGGCGACGAGTACATCGCAGGTCCAATGAAGCCTTTAATCCTGAATGCGTCGAAGGTGTTGTTCAGGCTGGAAACAGAAAGTGAAGCGCAGGACTCTGGCGGAACTTCGGGACCGGCTGATGAACGAGTGGCAGCAAATCGATGTTCAGTACATGCACAACCTCGTAGAGTCTCTGCCTCGCCGGATTCGTGCGGTTATCAAGGCCAGAGGCGCCGTCACACGTTATTAGGTACATTCTGAGAGGGGTGACTAATTTTTTGTCCGGTGTGCTTATTAGTCCCATCAGATCCTATCATGGCAAGTTTGGTTTGTAATTCAGCGTCTTTGAGGGGCTTGTATATATCTGTTGCAATAGTTGACCCCTTGCCATTACTTGGGGTCGCATGTGAGAGGTAGAAATCACTTGAAATAGTATTCAGAAATTAGAGAGAATTTTTTAAATATTTCAGGGTTTATATCTATTTTCCAATTTCTATATCCAAAATTCATCTTAATAAATTTTTAGTAATATTTTTTACAAAATGCAAACTAAAGATCAAAACTTTAAATCTTACAGGTTCTCCTACAATTACATAGTGCTCTTCTAGCTCAGTTCTGTAATATTTGCCATTCACTTCAACTGTCACCATTGTTGCATCTTTGCGACCATCCACATAAATAGCATCCACCAATTCAACCAATTCAAACAATTTACCCTCCGCTTTTCTTATGGCTTTACGATATTTTTCACGTTCTCTTCTCGGCTTGTTCCTGCAAAGTTCATAGTGCAAATTTACTCAATTTTAAAGACAGTTATTTAAGCAAGCTCCATAGGTTTTGATTAACAATATTTAAATTTCAACACTTGTTTGAAACGTATGCTTTTTTGTGAAATATTTCAATCATACTAATGTGTACAATAATTGGACCTGTCAATTACGTTCATCTTATCAGTAGTAGTGATAATTCCATAATCCTCCAAAACTGCTGATGCAACTGCTGCTCCGGCTCTGTCACTTACTTGATACCTGGTAAAAGACATTTATTTTATATAAAGTTAATATTCTAAAAAGATGTTCATTGGACAGCAGTGTCTAAGATTTGGACTTTAACTATTAGCAACAATTACATGGATTAGAAATCATTTTTCAAAGGTATTGTCAACAGAGCAACAAGAGTGTTCAAAGTATACTCATATTTTAAACTATACATACAATATACCTGTCACACTGCCGAGCAAGGTTTGGTAGACTCTTCCTATTTTGTTCTGTCCTGAATTCCTGTTGTTTACTGACACCAGCTGTTTCATCATGTGATTCCAGGCTGCCCTGACTTGAGACTGTCGGGATCACTGTCATGTCTTGCTGCTGAGCTTGATGGAACAACTTGAGAAACTCTTCTGAGCTCTTCCCTGGGGATAATGAAATACAATACAATACAATACAATACAATCCGATTGATACAAGATAGTTTACCAAAGACGCAAAAATAAAATTTTATAATTTGTCGCACAATCATTTCAAGAAACCCAGATTTTCGGTGGCCATTAATCAAGTTTTTTAATTTATATAGATCAAACTCGCCGATTCTTTTCTTTTGCTTGCTCCTGCTGTACTCCTCTCCTTTTGTATCCGATGCCTGCCGATGTAAGGCGTTCCTTAAAACCAACGCAGCGTCCTATTCTAGCTGTTTTCTGGTCCTCATAGAAAGCATAGTCTTCTGTCATTTTGAGTTGATAAAAATGTTCCAAATATCTTCTCCGATTTGAGTCCTCACAGAAGATGTCGAACAACTTGGAAGTTTTTTATTGAAAGAAGAAAGATCACTCCGGAACTTGACACCGTTTCTTTTTTGAATGTCTATCAAACCTAAAAAATTACCAAAATTTTAATGTGAATGCAAATTTCAATTATAAACCCTAAGTTAAGTTCTAGTCAAAACAGAATTTATTACCGATCATTCTTATGATTTGCAAATCACTGAGTCACGTGATTGTTAATAAAATTACTGTCGCAAGCAAGTAAATGTAACGACAAAATTTACAAAAGTATGACCTATTTTAAATCTTTTTATAAGGGACTGAAAATTGGAGTCTTACCTCGAAAATTCTTTGACTAGATCCTGAATCTTGCTGGTGACATTAGGGCGTGAAATTGGATAAACATTGCACCAAATCCAGTGTTCAGTCAGACTTAGTGCAACTGTATCAGCTGCTTGTCTGGTTGTCCAGTTCTCTTCTGCCATTACACGTTGGATGACAGCTTTACCAAGAGGAAGCTTTCCGTTGGGGAATGAGCCTGTGCTTGAAAATCTGTTACCTCCAAGAATTTTAACTGTTGCTGCAGTATTTTCAAATAAAACGCAAAATATTTGGAGAAGGGCCGAAAAATTGCATTTTTTGAGCAAAAATGATGAAATATGGATTTTTTTTTATGCATTATTGACCCTGCACCCCTCTGCAAATGTTTTAATTTGCTTGAGGTAAAAAATGCATCATAAACAGTTTTTAAATTGTCTTTCTATCATGTCCAGAACTTGAGATAGGTCACTGGGTTCAAATTTTGGTTGCGTGCACATACGATTTGTATAAGTTGGCCAGTAGCAGTCAGTTTTGTAAGCAACCACCCAAAATCGGTTTTAAAGTTTAATCCTGGACAAAAGACAACTATCTAGACCCCCTCAATTTTGATCCTGGTACTTTTGATTTTTTTCACCCGACCTTAAATTGGGAGACCGCGCGTCATGCGAGTTCTAGGTCCGCCCATACATTCCAGATAACCCCACGTCCGATGATCCAGTGGACGCGGCACTGGTACGCCTACATGATGTGACCAGGGTAACCTCGGTTGCACCCCCGAGCCACATGGATCTACCCTTACCCCTTGGTGCCGTCTTCACACCACCATGAGAACACCCTGGTTCATCTCCCTGTACCCCCACTGAACCGGCCCTTCCCTCATCGGCCATCCTGACTTTGTCCTCTCCCCCACCCGCCCGGTTTTACTGGTACCCCCTGTCGGTATCCCGGGAGACCACAGACAGACAGGGAGATGTCAATATGGACAACGGAGCACTTCCCCCTTGCCTGACCACTGAACCCTACCTAGAGACCCCTCACCCTCTGAGCCCGCGACCGTCCCCTAGCTGCCGCGATCCACGCATCCGGTCGCGTTCGGTCGACTCGACCCTTCAGTTCCCGAAGGGGTTGGCAGGTCAGCCAGTTCCCTCTTTGGTGAACGGCAGGTGACCCTATAGGTCCCCAACTTACCCCCAGCCATCATGAACCTAGATTTCCATTCACAATTCAACTCCCTAGCACCTTCACCCTCTCCACTTTTCCCTCGTCAAACAATGGACCCTCCTAAAGCGACGACCCTACAGTGGAACTGCAGAGGAATCTTCGCGAATTACGAAGGCCTGAATTCCTTGATTGCCTCTGTTTGCCCGGTATGTGTCGGTCTCCAGGAGCTAATACTGGGGACCAGACCAATGCCCTACCCCACCAGTTATTGTAGAACTACCTCCCTGTCTCCTACCTGCACACGAAGGGGGGCTGCCATCCTCGTCCACCGCACAGTCCCCTTTCACATCCTCCCTATCAGATCCCCGTTACAGGTAGTGCCAGGATTTTCCTGGACAAACAATACACAGTCTGCTCAATCTACCTCCCCCCCTCACTCCCAAGTCTCCCGCGATGACTTGGTTGAGGTTGTTCAACAACTCCCAGGGGCCTTCCTCCTTTTGGGCGGTTTCAATAGTCGCCACCCCCTGTAGGGGGATAGACCTCCACTTTCATGGCTCCGACCCTGATTTACCCTCATGGCTAAACTCTCCTTCGAGTGCCTCAACAATTAACGGCTCTCCCACACACTACCACGCCACCAGATGCACCCGGACGACCTCCTAGACTTCATCTGGCAAGTGCTTCGGGACGACTATGGTAGTGATCACTTCCCTGTTTGCCTCGCACTAAATCGGAATGACCAGACTGCTCGGGTACCGGAGAAGTGGATAATGGCCAGAGCTAATTGGCCCCTTTTCCGGAACAATAATTCCACACATTGTACGACGGCCCACTTTCCATTCTCTGATGAATACATTGCGTATTTTGAGGCGACTGTTGTCGCAGCAGCAAGCGCCAGCATCCCATGATCTTCTGCGTACCCCCGAGCCCAACGAGTACCCTGGTGGACCCCAGAGTGCGCGCAGGCCATTCGAGCCAAGAAGAGGGCTACCTGACGATTTTATCGTACGCGAACCCCTACTCATCGCATGGAGATGCGGCGGACCAGAGCCGTTGCTTGCCTGTGATGAAGGAAGCGCGCCGAGCTTCCTGACGTACCTTTGTATGAAGTATCGGCTACCATCTGGAAGAAGGTACGGAGGGTCGAGAGACGACATGCCCCCTCCCGACCCCGGGTACTCCGAACTAATGACGGACTTCTCTGAACCTAGGTCGGTGGCAAATCTTCTAGCATCTACCTTTGCTGCCGCCGTCTCCTCCATAGACAGCCCCCACGCGCCGGCCCCTAACAAGAGCTGCTCACCATCCCTAGACAAACCCTACAATCGGCTGTTCACCATGCGAGAGCTACAGGTGGCACTGGCCTCTAGACGGTCTCCTTCCCCTGGCCCGGACGGCATCCCTTATTGTATGATACAACACATCCATCCACCTATGCAACTGTTCCTACTAGATCTCTACAACCGTGTATGGATCGAGGCGCTTTCCCCCCTCGGTGGAAAGAGGCCCATGTAATACCTATCCCCAAACCTGACGAAAACCCCTACTCTAGGTACGAATCGGCGGTTAAGCCCCCCCCCCCCCCCCCCCCCAAAATAACGCAGGGTCAGAAAAATCCAGGTCAAGGACAGGTCACTGACCTGTGGAAGGCCATGGCATAACTTCTGTTGGTTGTAGACGTATAGAACTATATATATTGAATTCAGCAAGATGCCATCAATACAAAACAGCAATATAAAATCACCTTCGAAATTTTTTTTTTAAAATGACTGAGTTCACATGACCCAAATATTTTTACAGAAAGTGAAATGAAAGTTTGTGACTGCACTTTATTATATACACGAGAATATATATGATCTTACTGATAATCTCGAGTCTTATGGATGGTCAAACAAAAAGTACTTTGTCATAAATTACATAGGACCTACTTCTTGTTAAGACTGTGGATAGTCAAAAAAATGGTGAGCGAATACATATGCATGGCGCAAAAGTCAGGAACCATAGGCACATTTTATTAAATTATAATAGATGTTCGAATTGGTGGCCTTCCACTTGGAGACACTTTCTGACGCGTTGAATGCATGATGATTGAACATTCCTTAACACATTGGTACTGATTTTGGCACACACTGATGTGATTTTGTCCTTTAGAGAACGTATGGTTCTGGGTCGATCAGCATAGACTACCGACTTGAGATGTCCCCACAAGAAAAAGTGAAGAGGCGTGAGGTCTGGAGACCTAGTCACCTAGGTGGCCATTCGACGGGCCCTTTCCGTCCGATCCACTTGCTTGGGAATGTTTCATCTAAAGAGCTCCGGACGATGGTTGCGAAATGTGGTGGTGCACCATCCTGCTAAAACCACATCTCAGCCTGTTCTGCCAATGGAATGACGTCCAGTATGCGCATTAGAAATGTTTGCAGTATATGCAGATATGTTTCACCTGTTACATTGCCGTCGAAAAAGTACGGACCAATTAACCGATCGCTCCAGAGCGCAGCCCACACCATAATTCGTGGGTCGAATTGCACATGTCCTTTCTCCATCCAGTTCGCATTGGCCCAATAGCGTGCATTATGCCTATTGACGCGACCGCTGAGGTGAAATATCGCTTCGTCGCTGAACATGATCCTTCGTTGAAGCTGTCGATGTTGTAGAAACCGCTGGCAGAACTCTACACGATGGTCTGTGTCGTCACCGTGCAGTTCCTGAACGAGTTGACTTTGTACGGGTGGAAACGATTTGTTGTAAGAATTCGTTGAATGGATCAACTGGAGACACCCGTTTCCTGGGATAACTTTCTTAAGGACTTACGTGGGCTGTTTTCGAGGTGATTGAGTACCATTAGTAGTAGTGATGCATCGGTTGAACTTTTTGGCCGGCCACTACGCGGCCGATCATGAACACTTCCCGTTTCTTTGAAGCGAGTGAACAGTTTTCCAACTGTGATGCCTGAACAACTGGCGGCCTCTCAGGGTGTTTGTCATTAAAAGCAGTAGCAACTGATCGGTGTGTGTTACCACGCCTTGCACACATTAAAACTATCTCCATCCGTTCATCTGTTGTCAGTTTCTGTGCCATAGGTTCAACAACAAATCTGAAAAGAACAAAACACATTAAAACACACATTATTAAAATGTGCCTATGGTGGTGTAGTGGTTAACGTCCCTGACTACGAATCCATCGGCCCCGGGATCGAGACCCGGTGACGGCAGCCGGCGCGCAGCAAAACCCAGCTGTTCATCCTTCCACACAATAAAGAAAGTGGTTGGTAGATAAATGGGTACTCTGGGTGGCCTAGTGGTTAAGACGCTGGGCTACTGGTGGGGCTTGGTTCGGATTCCGCGTTAAACTGTAGGTGTAAGGTGGAGTGAAAAGCTTGACCTTCGTCAGAATGAACAATTCGGGTGGAAGCTAACCAAAGGTATGTTCCTAACTTTTGCGCCACCCTGTATATTGAAAGTGCACTGACAAAACTTTATTTTACATTCTGTAAAATATTTTGAGTTGTGTACTTATCGAGGTCACTGGGTCAGTTTTTTACCTTGAGAAAGGGTCCGTATTTTTCCTCTAATTATCCTTGGGTCATTTTTAGTGCTGGTTTGGATTGCCGAGTTCAAAATATAGTTTTAGAGTACTACAACCAATAATGACCGGTCCTTGACCTGGATTTTTCTGACCCCTTTATCTCACGAACCACTCGTAGCATGGAGCTGAAAACTTGGCTTGGTGAATTCACCACATTATACACCAAAAATCATTAAAATCAGTGGTGGTGTAGTGTTGAATTGGCATTGCAATTGGGTTGCTTCCGCTGCAATGCTTCTTCACTCGGTTTCATCGAATAACTCGTACCTTTCTTTTCTCTTCTCTAGCGCTTCTGCTGGCGTACATGCGCGGTTCCGGTCAGTTTTGCCGTGTCCTTGTTCGTTCTGGGGCATGCCTTGGAACAGCGAACAAGTTGGGCATTCACTTGTTCAACTATGAGGTGGCTACCAAAGCTCTGTTATGTCGCCTTTTGGACGCTATTGCTGTGGAACCACCGTGGAGCGAAGGAGAATTTTGTCTCGAATGCGGTGCCAAATTCGGTTTAGCCACACGGCGACATCACTGCCGTCATTGCGGTAGAGTCCTGTGCAGCAAATGTTCCGGCAAAGACGTTCCTATCCTTAAGTTTGGGATCAACAAGCCCGTCCGCGTTTGTCAAATGTGCTTCGATGTGCTTACCTTGGGTCCTTCGGGGTCCAGTTAACCCTCTGGAAGGAAGACCAACATTCTTATTAGTAAATACAAGTTTATGAGAAGACCGTCAAAGATTTATAATCATTCGACAGGAATACTTTTAGTCTCTCGTCAAAGAACTATTGTGCCCTGAATTCAATCGATATGTTATTAACTCCCGTCACTATAATCAGAGAAACGTTAGTATTTTTAACTTTTTTTATACTTCACTTGACACTTCATCCTCTTAAACCTCATTCAGCTTATTTTATCTTTCGTTCATTATTGTTGCAGGAAAGAATGGTTACACAATATTTACAGTAGGAAGAAAAATTCTTTAAGCATCGATACCCTTTAATAATCAAATACCCCCACGTACGAATTGTATTATGTAATTGAAAATATTTCATATTTAAAAGTTACCATTTACTTATTTAATTAATTAATCAATTAATAAGATATCCAAGTTCCTAATTCGATGACATAGCCCTTGTTGAGGCTGTTTAAACGAGTTGGACATTCATTGACTTCCCCGACTTCAAAACAAGCGCAGTATCTTTGATTGATTTAATTTAGTTTGAACATACCAATCAAAGTTAAAGTTAACATAGACCAATACATAAATTTTTTTTATTTTAATGCTATGAACTCTAAAAGTATACTAATTACAGTAAATCTAGAGTTTGAACTTCATTCATGGTACCTATACAAAAGTAAAACTTCATTGGTTCACCTGGTAATTACTGATATTTAAACATTTTTGAGCAATCCACACGCGAGTCATTAAATATGGTACAAATTCACTCTCATATTATCAACAAAACTAGCGAGAAGTTCCTATAACTTCTTTTCAATATAAACTTAATAATAATAACGTGATTAATTAAGGAACAAATTTTATTTACTGGAACAAGACTGTAACTAATACGCGTTTCCTCGCGTGTCGCAATTAGGAGTCCATCTCAATCACGTGTTAAATATCTTTTAACAACTTTTGTTGTTTAACATTTGAGCTACGGAACAAACGTAATGCGGTTAGAGCATATTTTTTGTTGATACAATTTCTCTGTGTAAGTATATAAAATTATGTACTTTTCAAGTATAATAGTTAAATTAGACCAAAGAATGTATTATACTTCATCCGCACTAAATTAATACGTTTTAATGGAAGTATACTACATTGAATAAATATATTTCTCGTAGGGTCCATCATAGTGATAATGAAGAAGCGTGTTTACGGTACCATAGTCCTAATTTAAGACGGCTGAATTCTGCGTTATATATCATTCCAGTTAATCAACGATTCGAGTTTAGAAATTATAATTATCATTCACTAAGAAGTCCGTTTTTAAAATGTAGAGACGAAATGTACAAGATTTAAAACTTTTTGGGTTAACTTCAAAAATAGTTTATAGTGAATTTGTAGAGTAATACGTTTCATTTGAATATGAATATTCCATTAAGAGAATTACTAGTAGTTAAAGGTAGAATTTTTAACTATTGTTTATTCCTGACACACTTCTTTCAGTTGTTGATAAAAATATTACCCCATGTTTATACGTTAGTTTATAATTTAAAGCTTAGCTAAAAAACTTATATAATGACGACTTCACACTCGGTATTGAATAATATAACTCATTACTTCGATATTACAGTTTATAATTAAATGACCATTTAAAACTTTGGCTTTTCTATTGTTAAGTAAAAGGTACCCAAGTCACTAAATCTACTCACTCTAATACTCAGTTGCCGAAAGTCAACTAAGCAAACTATAAAATTTCACCAAAACTACAGGATGATCCCAAAGAAGCGTTCCCAAAAATAACTTAAATTTATTTTTAAGAACACCTTGGATCATCCTGTACATCAAATCCAGTTGCTCGTCACAATTAACAAATCGGGTTTCAAAAGTTTGACGCGTGAGAAATTAACGAGTTTGTTTCTATGATGTAGTCTTAAGTGGGAGGAAATAATCCGTATAAATGGCGTGATTAGTAACACTAGTACAAAATGGCCGACTGTCATAGTAAAAGTACCTCTCACGTCTACAGTACACCAGAACTCTCCACGTAACTAGAACTTTAAACATTAGCATGAATTGGGTGTATTTAAAACCCGATTGCTGAATAAAATAGTCTAGTGGTAGATTCTAAATTCTCGAAATATCTTCCTTGAAGCAAATATATTTTTATACAGACGGATTGTAGTGAAAAAAAAATATGGTCTCAAAATAAATGGCAAGGCCCATAAGGTTTTTTTTATTATTATTATTATTATTATTATACCCCCCACCTTTTATCAGTTGAATTGAACTAAGAAAAACAGTTAATGGTTTTTGTTTCAAATTAACATTTAGTTGTATATTAAGCATTAAAACACTGAAAGCTGCATTTAAAAAAAAAATGAAGCTTTATAATAACGTACACTTTTTTAACTCTTGCCATATTTAAATAGGACCACGAAGATCTTGCATCTTATAAATTAATGTGCCTTATATTATTTGTATGTAGTGATGTAACGGTAGTTCTACTTCCATGTTGTGAAAGACTTAAGGTATAAGGTTATATTAGTTATTTTGTTACGTGTTAATAAAGCTGAAATTTCTATATTTATATAAAACTCGACACTTTAACATTTAGGTTTGATAGGTTAATTTAACATAGCTTTGTGATAGTTTCATTTACCACACTTAATTTATTATATAATCAATGCTGGCTTTGTTATTCCACTTTATACAATTTTATTGTTGGAAAATAATTTAATTATATTTTGTAAATTCGTTAAGACTTTCATTAATCTTAACTCGAGAAAATCCGAGACACACACACACACACATATATTAATGAGGAAATATCCGAGAATCTCTCTCCTCGTACAAAGGTGGTGGTTGTGAACTCTTATTGGTGCCCGAGCACGAATATCAACAGAAATTGGCCCCTTGTTGGATGTATGGTACTGACTAACGTACAGGGTGCCCACAAATTAGATAAATATGTAATGGAGTTGTTTAACCACCACCGCAACATCCAGGATTATATGACGAAAGGAACCTACAACTCTACGTGGGGTCGGAACCACGTGTTGCTGCATAACATGTAGGGATGCACCGGAACCAGAATATCAAGTTCCGGCCGGAACCGGAACTTTAAGTGTTGCTTAAACAACGAAAAAAAAATGTTTCATAGGACACCCAGAAATGCTAGTATGATATTATTGGTCTTTGTCTCGGTTTTTAAACTAATTTCTAAAACTAAAGCCGTGAAATGAAGTTCAAAGAAAGAGCAAATGAAAATTTGATTGTTTCGTAAATGGAAATTTAATTTCATTCCTAATTTTAACCTCAAACTTGCCCAGTATTCATTTCTTTCAGAAAAAGTTTACTGAAATTAAAGAAATCTTAGGTTCAGTGTTTTCTGTTGCTTTCTCACAGTGGATATCGGAAAGTTACATTAATTTCATATAATTATGCATATTTTGATCTTGATTATCTATATATTAAATACATTAGGTGTCATTATAACATGATTTTTGATGTAATAAAATTGACTTTTCATACATAGTATTTAATTAACCATAAAATGCCTTTATGAGCTACATTATGTGAAAGAAAAAATAAGCATTAAGAATTGCTTTTCTGTTACATCATGGATTGGAGGAAGAATAAGAACATTAATAAGAACATGTTTTAATTCATGAAACGGTAACCAATATCACAATAAAAAGTTCCGGTTCCCGTGCATCCCTAATAACATGGACGCCGAGGGCGGTCTCCCATCCAGTTACTCTCCAGACTTCGCTGATTGACGGGAAGCGGCCCCAGGATTCTATGAACACTGGATTTGCTTACCCACGAGACAAAATATCCGTGAGTCGGACGTTTCGTGGTTAGCGTTTGAATGTGTGTAACACAGCGAGTGTTCTCTCCACTACGCGAAGAGTGGAGTCTACCAGAGAGCTCTCTCCACTCTTTTTGCACGGCGCCTTCGTGCAAATTTGTGTCAGTCGTGCTATTGAGAGACGGTTGGTAGTGATTCACGGACTAAAGACATTTCATCGACAAACCCAAACAATCGACCGTTATTGTGGGTGAGATTAAGTTGTTATAATAAACTGATTTAATTGTGAGATTAAATATTAAATGTAAGAGATATGTTTAAAAGTTAAAAATTAAATTAGTTATTTGAAATATAAATCGCTAATTAGCAACATAGAAAATTGGACTGCACTGGAGGGATAGGTGGCATAAAAATGCCCTAAAGGACAGTGTAGTTATATTATGCAGTGTTGGGTTTCCGGCATTTTCAGCGTGCGCGGAAATCTGACTGAGTTAGCGAGCAAACGCTTGGTCGCCCAGTGACTCTTCGCTCCATTACCCGAAAGCAGTCCCCTAAAATGCCGGAAACGCAACACTATATATACCTACACTGTGCCTAACGGCAGTCTTTCTCTCAAAGATTTTAACCCTTTAAGGACTGAAGATGCCAATTGCTAACGTTTCAAATACACGCATTCATAACTTAACCCTACAAAAAATTCAGGGCTTAAAGGGTTAATGAGTACGGTAGGAGTGTTACTGCATGAATTAAAATTGCTTAGAAATTAGGTTTGAGTCTCTTCCTGCGATATATTAAAAACATTTATTTACGCTCGCTTTTCTTCGTCAATATTCTTGTTTCAGTTAAATAAATCAGTTAAATAGTTTAATAGCGGGTGTCGAATTTTTCAACTTTCAAATTCCAAATATGAGGGGTGCTAAAAAGTTGCAGCATGACTTAGGAATTCTAAAGATATTTTTGTTAATTTAATATAATTTAGTTTTGCTTGGTAAGAAGCTACATAAAAATAGTGACTTTTTTTACTTTTTTGTGGAATTATATAATAATCATCATATTAATAATTATATATGCTGTATATATAATGCACTGCTGTTTTTGCTTATTTCACAGGTTGAAACATATTCATCAGTGTGCTGAAGATTACTTGTCCGTCAGTGCTACCATCCTAACCAGTGGGAATTGACCTACAATGGCTTCTGAAAGGAGGACAAGACTGGGGACATTCACACATATGAACAACCTAATTGGAACTGGTAGAGAGTTGTTGCCCTCTGAACTCCCAACTCTGCGAGACGTTCTGAAATATGGGCTACTGCTAAGAGAACAAAGTGGTGAGGATGTGAGAAACTACCCAGCAGCCAGTCTTGCAAAGGACATTTACCCTAAAGTGCTTGAAAAGTGGGAACGAGCAAACAGTTCTTTTGTAGCCCCCGTTGTAAATTCACGAGTCACAATCTTAAACAAGATCCAAGAGAGCTGGGAGCAGGCCAAAAACATATCTCTTGGGAGAGGAAAGCTACATGTCAAAGAGGCTTTCATTGCAAAACTTGACAAGCTTTTTGACATCCTCAGTTGCAAGTGTAAAGTTGTTCTCTGCTCTGAATTTGGCTGCCTTGCAGATGGTTGCAAAAACGAAACTCACATTAACTGTACATGCCCTAGGGAGATGAAGATCCCTGTGAAGGAACTTGCTTTCATTAAAGGTCAGAGAGACAAGTCTGGTTCTATTGGACCACATCAGATTGGCTTGCCAGATCAACCTGAGCACAACAGACAAGTCAAAAGGCAGAAGCGGCAAGAAGACGAAAGAAGAAGGCTTGCTGAATATAAGCAGACAAGTAAGCAGGATGTTTCAATGCCATCAAATGAAATAATTTTCTCTGATGATGAAAATGAAGAACAAATAGCTGATGCTCAAGATGGAAAGGATGGAAGTTATGAAGTGACATTAGAAATACCAAGCACGTCTTCAACTTCCAATAAAAAGCCAGAGTACAACACATTAGAAATACCTAATGTTGCTATGCATAGCATCAGATATGGTGTTGGCCTGCGTGCCACAGCTGCCTTTATGGATGCTGGCTTGATCACTGAAGAAGACAAGAGACTTGTAGTTGATCACAATAAAGTCAAGAGGGCCCAAGAAAAAGTTATGAGATCCCTGGATCAGGAATTTGATGATCTTTGTAAGAAGGGTGAAATTGACTGCATCTTCTTTGACGGCCGTCAAGATACAACTAAAGTTATGCTGAAAGCAGACAATTCAGATCGTCAGTTCCCCAGCATCATCAAAGAAGAGCATTATTCTGTGTCCAGTGAGCCAGGTGGAAGATATCTCTACCACTTCACTCCTGAGAAAGGCTCAACGAGAAAAAACCTGCTGAAGTTATTGCTGATAATCTTGTAAATTTCATGAAGAAGAAGGGCATTGATAAAAGCCTGCAGGCCATTGGAGGTGATTCTACAAATGTTAACACTGGCTGGGAGGGTGGTTCCATGCATTGGGTAGAGGTCAAGCTTTGCCGTAAGCTGATCTGGTTGGTTTGTGCCCTCCACACTAACGAGTTACCAGTGATGTAGTCGAGACCACCAAATCCGAGACCGAGACCTGATCCTGTGAGACCAAGATCAAAGGTTCGAGATCGAGATCTACCTTCCGAGATCGAGACCCTTAAAATTCGAGACCGAGATCGAGACCAAGCTCATGCTCTTTCAATTTGTTTTACACTACTATGGAAATTAGACTATGTTAAGTATATTAATAAACTAATAACTACTTTCTCAGATGTAGTGTGTTGAATGCAAAAAGTGTAGCCTATAAATTAACAAATGAATATATATATATATCGTACTTTTTATTTATTTACTTTTTATATATATATATATATATATATATATATATATAATTAGGGTGATTCAAATGTGGGGGTAAACAAATTTTTTTTATATTTTAATGTGTTCAACCCTTTAAATGGTTCATTTCAGCATAAAAACAACTATCCTAAAATATTTTGGCAAATTTTTAATTTTTAGTGGTTGCTACCAGCAATTAAAAATTGACAGAACGACTCAAATTGTCAAATTTTTCCACACCACCCAGGGGGTACAGTACAAGGCGCATTGCTTTTTTTTAATGTGGAAAGCTCCCCCGTAGGTCCTACCATAACCACAAGCATGCATAATTAAACTAGCATGATATTTGAGACATTAGCTGTCCTTACTTCATCAATGTTTCTTTCTTTCTATCAGGGTAAACAGCCCTGTAGTTTGTCACTACTTGTAGCAAGAATTGTTTTTGATCTTCGTCATGTGTTAGTATTTTATTATATTCATCCATTAATTTTACTTCTCTTTCCGCTATATCATTCACGACTTTCCACTGTTTGATAGATTTCTTAGCGGAGTTAAACTCTTCATCATTATGCCATTCTTTAGCATCTTTGAGTAAAAATTTTGAACTAAATTCTGTTATTGTAAAGAATCTTTGAGTATTTGATGACAAAATCTTCTAATTTCTTCGTTGGAATAAGTGCAGGATCTAGAAAAGCCCGTTTTGCAGGAAGAGTTTCTGTTGTATTTTGCAAGGCCTTTACAATTTTGTTTTTCGTTTCAGTAGGCACTTCATCATCATAAAAGGCCAAGGCTACCAGTTCTTCTGATAGGTACCAGAGGTGACCTAACAGTTTTTTAATAGCAACAAATGCAATTGTGTCATTTATTTGTTTGTAGACTACAAGATTCTGTAATAATTCCAGAGCAAGACGAGGAGCGCAAGATGGCACAGGAGCTGTAAACCATGCCTTTACATATAACCGAGTAGCAAATAGACAGATGTCTTTTAGTCCTTTTTTGTCTTTTACTGAAATTTTGCACTGAGATTTGAACATAAAAATTTTTAATGGATATGTAATTTTGGCCATCCACCTAGCCCGATGAAGTCCCATGGATGTTTAAATTTGATTCCACCTTTTGGTTCACCTCCCAAAAAAATAATTGTTAACTGCAATAGTTCTAGGTAATCGTCTCTTGGTTGAAATGTATCTAGTTGATTTGTTGCAAATATAATTATGTCATCTTTGATGTCAGGAATATTTTCATAGATATCTGGATCTGATAATGCTGTCTCGTAGTCCTCCTTATTAATGCTTGACCATTTTTCTCTGAACTTCTTAAAAAGGACTATATCTGGGCCAGAAGATGGTGATAAAGACTTTGAAACAACAGCTTCCAGCATAATTTCAAATATATGGTGTCGACATGCCAGCCACAATAAATCGTTGTCGAATTTTTGTTCTAGAGAAGAGCTGCACCATTTCTAGGACCAGTATTGGCTGCCGTTGTATTGAAACACATGCATTTTATTTGTTCGCAGATGTCCCATTCAAGCGATGTCTGATTGTTTGCATTAAAAAGAGACGCATTTCTGTCACTCAATTTTGCAACATCAAGACTTCCTAATAATTTATCATCAAACAATTTTCTACGTTTGCCAACCTTACTTTTCCATGTTGAAGGTTGTGCAGCACAGAAACCAGATTCATCACTTTTACTCCTCTGATTCTGATTCTGATGATGTACTGGTGAGTATGACAGCCTCTTCACTCTTCTTTCTTTTGATCTCTTCTGCTTTCCTCTTTTCATAACGTTGTTGCTTTTCTGCTGCTCTTTGCTCTTTTTTAGCAACAGCCTTATCAATGGTACCCATTTTTCCATGACGTCCTTTCTCACGTTGCATTTTCAAGAATTTCTTATCTTCTATTTTTATAAGCTGCATAGCATTCTCATGAGCAATGTCAAATAAGTTTTCCAGTTTATCTTTCCATTTTTCTTCTTTATTATTTAAATTTTGTGATCTTTTCAATTTGTTTGCTTTGTTTTTCTTAAGCAGCTGTCATTCCTTCAGTATTCCTTGAATTTTATCTACTACATGTATTCTTTGTTTTGCTGGTATTCCTGCTTTTTTCCAAACTGCTAGCACATCATCTGCAGTAGAGCAGCATGATTCTCTAATGCCTTGCTTTTTAATATTTCTGTAGTGCATGAAGAGGGCCATCATTTCCTTCTCTGATGGTAATACAGATGTTTTTAGTACTGCAGAGGGCTGCCCAATTAGCCATACTTCAGTTCTTTTCTTGTAGAACTTCTCCCAAATGAGCAACTGGGTGATGGTGAGTTAGGCCTAGCTTCCATAATCGATTAATTGGTATCAAAATTACGAGTTCCAAGCAACAATTAAAAGCAAGCTAGTATATAAACCATTAATTAAAAATTCTGAAATATAAACAATTAAACATAAAATCATAAGTTGTAAAAACAAACAAATTGAAAAAGAGGGAAACTTTGACGCCTGGTAGCACATAGTAAATTTTATTTAAAATTCACCAAATTTGGCATACACTACTTTTTTGTCATAGGGAACAAAAATACAGGTTGAACAATTAAAAAAAAAACTGATTTTTTTGAATCACCCTAATATATATATATATATATATATATATATATATATATATATATATATATATATATATATATAACTCTCTATTTAGTGTTTCCATTTTCAATAAAATTAATCTGACTGGGGCGGGGGGAGGGTGCAAATTTTTTTGTAGCGCTAACCTAAAAAAATCCAGACCCACACCCCCCACAAGCCAAACGTGGCAACTCAAAACAGGGTGACTGATTAGTGAATACCTAGAGTCCCTTACTTTTACAAACTTTTTATAAACATTCTGAATTGTGTCTGTTCAACCAAGCCACCATCATGAGTATGCCAATAACATGTATTTTTCATTACGGTCTCGGGGAGAAAAACCGAGACCGCGTCTGTCGAGACCGAGATCTAAATAGCGGAGACCGAGATCAAGATCGAGATCCGCAAATTGGGTCTCGAGATCGGTCTCGAGACCTACATCACTGCGAGTTACCCCTGCGACACTTGATCACAGCACTGGATGGGAAGACCTTGTCTAACAACAAGTGGACAGGTAACATTGGCAAGATGCTAGACACTGCAACCGAACTTGAAATTGATCCTTCATTCACCAAACTCTCAATTGGAGAGCCTCTTACTTCACTGAGTGACAATGTCGTAAAGGATCTCTCTACTGATCAAGCGTACGGGTATAGGATCACACAGGCCATAAGGACAGGAGAACTTCCCACAGATCTGGCCCTTCTTGAAATTGGTCCAGTGAGCCATTCAAGGTGGCTGACAACAGCAAACAGGCTTTGTCGCATATGGGTTTCAAAACATGGCCTTAAAGGCAAAACCCTCAACAACTTAAGACTGATAGTGGAATACATTGTTGGTATGTACTACCCCTGTTGGTTCAACATCAAAGTAAAACACACTTGGGTAGAAGGCCCACGCCACATCTTGTTTCAGCTGCGGCTAGTTAGGCTGCAAAAGAAGGCTGTAGTGGATGCTGTTTTGCCAACCATCAAGCGCTCAGCATGGTATGCATTCAGCGAAATGATAATCCAGACACACTTGTGCTCAGATGACAGTGAGGAGAGGAGAGCTGGTGTCCAAAAGATTGTTGACATGAGGGGTGGAGATGATGACACACTTGGAGATCTTTCTGTACGTCCCAGGAAGACACCTTCCATCAACCCCAGTGCTTCTTCCGTGTTGGAGCTGACAGACTGGTCTGACGGGGTATTTGAACCTCCTTTGACATGTAAACTGACTACAGCGGAAGTAAAGAAGTTCTTTGACAAGCCTATGCAAGTTCCACAGTGGCCCTGTCATGCTCAGTCAATAGAGAGGTGTGTGAAACAAGTCACAGAGGCAGCAGGCAGGGTGTATACACATGAGAAACGTGAGGGCTATATCAGAGGCCAAGAAGCAAGTCGGCGGCTGATGGCCAAGAACGAATCAAAGCAAGACTTGATGAAACTTGTTGTTTAAATATTTTTTTTAACTGATGTCATTACTTTCTAATGTTGTTTTATGATTACAAGGATATGTTTTATGATTACTAGGATATGTTTTATGCAGAGAAACTAAAATTTTGATAGCATTACCTGACATTTTGAGAAGCTAAAATTAATAAATGTTGTTTTCCGAGAGCAATTTATGTGCTTTTTAATCAAACGTCGATTTACCAAGCTAAGTGTTGAGCAATCACAAAAATAATAGCAGATTTGAATTCTTCACATCCAAAAACATATTTTTAAAACCCCTCAGTGAAGGAATTGGCAAAAATTAATTTTCACCTCCCAAATTGACACACCCTAATAGTTTAATCCGTTGTCATTTCGAAATCCCTTTCCATTTGGAATGTGTGGTTGCTCCGTATCTCAATTCATTTGTCAGCCACGATCAAAATGTAGTTAAATAGAATTCGGAAATCACTGTAAAGCAGTTGGAAAGAGGGCAAATAAATTAAACGAAATTAAATGAAACCCATTCATTACAAGGTTGATATGTTAGGTTAGGTTAAATTGTTAGTCTTTTAGTGTCGATTGTTTGGGTCTTGTCGACCAAATGGGTATAGATCCGTGATTCATACTGGCCTTACGACATCTGATCGACTTGAGAGTCTATCGATAAGTATATTGGGAGTTAGAATAAGCTTAGGTCAGTTTTTTTTAATGTCAATGTTGTGGTCTTATTGATCCGACGAGTATAATAGGTCCATTCATACTCGCACTTCCATGCACGTTGCAACGTTTGACACACACACACAAGATGCGTGGCGTCGGCGGTATGCTGTAGAGTTGTATGGTATCACCATCTGACGGTTTTCGAATGAAATGTCTCAAAGCATCCAGAGACAATAATACCTTTGCATGGTAGCGTACTAAAAACTCGGTTTATGGCATTTTTATGTTTTGCATGCATATGCTAACAAAATGCATAACTAAACACGAGGTGAAGAAAAATTAACTCACTAAATCCTGCGTTGTTGTTCACATGTTGATGATGACAGCGTTGGACGAGGGAACATAATTATTTATGTGATATTTCCAAGACAGGACAGTTGTTGGTGCACACAGGCGGGTTCCTACAACCGAAAAAAATGTATGGTTTTAATTTCTAATGCGCAAAGTCGGGTAATGTGTAATTTAAAGCAATGTCAACGCGGCAGGGATATTAAATAATATATATATACAGGGCGTCCCAAAAAAATGTATACACACTTTAAATACTTATAAAGGCAGTGTTTATTAAAATACATTTCATTTTCAAAATGTAATAGAATCTACAGACATTATTTAATTGTTTTGTCAACGCCTGTTTTCAAACTGACGTCCGTTCTGGTCCAGGCACTGCTGATAACGCAAAGCAATGGAATCGCAAACATCACGAAACATTTCGTTTGGTATTTGTATGCATTCTCGTTCAATGGCTGCTCTCAATTCAGCGACTGTTGCAGGTTTTATAGCGTAGACTTTGTCTCTTAAGTGTCCCCATAAAAAAAAGTCTAGTGTGAGGTCTGGTGAACGCGGAGGGTATTCTACGAAACCCCTTCGTCCAATCCACATCCACATCGTGCCAAGTACCACTCGCAATACTCCACTCTTCGGTCCGGATCATCTTCATTAATAGCATGGACTAATCTTGGAATGTAACTTTTCCATTGACAGCGCTTCAAAATGCGTTGGACAGACGATTCTGAAATTCCTACCTCACGACTCGCTTGCCGCACAGATTTTCTTGGACTTTGGTGATACGTTTCCAGTACTCTTTCTTGCTTTGTGGGGCTTGTCGATGTCCGTGGTCTTCCGGAACGCTTCTTGTGGACATTCTGAACAGTTCCATCGGCTTCAAACTTATCTCTAATTCGAGTGATGGTAAGTCGCGTTGGTGGATCTGTTTGAAACTCCCTCCTAAACTGTCTTTGCACCTCAACTGCGTTTTCACACTTCCAGTAGCATTTTAGAATGAATTTCCTTTGTTCAAAGCTTAGTCTGACTGCCATTATTAATTCTAATGGGTTTAACTTGGAAAGAAAGAAACATCAATTGAGCTATCAGCTGTTAAAGTGTGTACATTTTTTTGGGACGCCCTGTATATATAGAATAAAACCACAAAGGAAAGGAAACACAGAATGGTGCTCAAGCGCTTTCGTCTAATGACATCCTCAGGAACACTGAAGTAAATAGAGTTCGAGACTATATATATATATATATATAGAAATAAAAATTGTGGGAGGAGCATACAAATTTGTAAGGAAAACTACCAATTTTAGCACTTGCCCTTCTTGTCTAAATCCGTTCTAAACGATTTCAAAACAAAAGGATCAAGTTGAAAAAGACCTTGGCTCATGTTAGTTATTTGTAAGTTGGATAATAGCAGACTCAAGAATATTTCTATTAACAATGTTGCTAGAGTGAAACAAAACTGAAGCATTATTCCAATCAATACAGTGGGCTAACTCTGACAAATGTACAAAAAGGGCACTGGACGACTGTCCCATTCTAACGGAATATTGATGCTGTTTTACACGCGTGTGCAAATCCTTTCCCGGCTGACCAATGTAAAAGGAATCATTGTTTACAACCAATTTTATAGATAATGCCTGAATTATTGGTAGGGCTATTTTTTACTATGATATTTATCACAATATTGTTATATGAAAATACTACACTAATATCCAAAAATTAAAGTACATCAGCAATGCCTAAAAAGCCCGGGAAAAATGGAAGTACTAAAATATTCTTTGACAAAGTGCGAGTGTTATTATTCACACGATAGAAGGTTCGTTTTGCCTTAAGACAAGATTCGGTTCTTTTGCATTATCCTCCCAACACTAATTTTTTTATATAATGTTGTTTTGGTTATGGTACTTTATTTTCCTTCCATTATAAAAAAAATTAGTGTTGGTATTAGGTTAGGGTAGGGTAAAAACAGCCCGTCGCAGGCGTTAGCCGTTATAAAAAAAAATTAGTGTTGGGAGGATAATGCAAAAGTACCCAAGATTCCATAAACGCAGGTGGGTAGCACAAATCACTTCCAATACCGTTGATTTTTTCCAATTCGGCATCGATGTATTCCGGACTGGCGATCCTAGGAAAGAGCGCGGAGAAACATTGAAGAA
The DNA here is from genome assembly GCA_023014485.1 of Bathynomus jamesi. Classification (NCBI taxonomy): domain Eukaryota; kingdom Metazoa; phylum Arthropoda; class Malacostraca; order Isopoda; family Cirolanidae; genus Bathynomus; species Bathynomus jamesi. Next base: position 490,713 of record JAJOZX010003649.1, read on the forward strand.
AATATGGCCGCCTTAATGGGGGTGTCATGTCCGGAGTAAAAGTGTACGTACGAAGGACAAATTGTTTGTTTTTTCTGAAAGATACTAAACTTAAAACCTGGGCTTTCCCTATGTACACGCACGTCCAAAAACGGGATTGAGTTGTCTTGTTCCACTTATAAAGTAAACTTAATGGAGGGGACTTGATCATTTAACTGAAGGAGGAAGTCATCCAGGTCACGATTCATGGGCCAAATACACAAAATATCGTCTACGTACCGCAACCATAGGATGCCAACTCCAAGGATTCTCGGAATGTAAGTAATTTCGAAAAACTCCATATAAATATTGGAGAGAAGGGGCGACAAGGGGTTGCCCATTAGGGTGTATCATGCTCAAGTCGAATATTGAAAAACTTGGAATTTCAAGATCGGCAGTATGTATTCCTATGTAAAATTGAATTTTAAGAGGGGTTCATCATCTGCAACTTTTGCGAAAAATCGCATTTAAGTGTTCAAAATCGCACTTTTTTGTCGAAAAATGGGATTTTTGGCCAATTTCAGACTTGATAGCCTCAGATGACCTCCATATATTCCATATTGTTCACATACACCCTTAAGTATTTCTAGGGGCAGGCTTGGACCCATTTAAGATCAGCTAAAGTGGTTCATAACCCCTAAAATAACGAAAATGGCCCAAAACTAAGGAATTATGATTTTTAGTCTCCTATACACCACATTTCGCGGCTGTTCTCTTCATCAGGCAAAATCTTATTGTTCTTCTTTCTTGGTCTTGCATTTTCTTTTTTTTAGGAACGCCTCCACCAATATTTATTTATTTTCTTTTCGGCATCACTGAGTGTGATGGCAGCTGCCCCCACCTTTCCGCAAGCTGCTGTGACGTTCAACCTTTTTTTTGCAATTGCAATTCTTCTTTAATATTTGTATAAGTCCCTCCTCCACCCCCAGCTTGTAATAATATGCTGGTCAACTGAATGTTTTGAGATTTTTTTCTTCTGAAAGCATCTTGATTTGTCTAGCAGGTCTTGTAGAGCTCTAAAACATGTTCATAATGTCTTGCTTTGACTTGAAAACTGGCAACAATTCTCTGTGATCGATCCTAGCACGAACAAAACCATCTCTTCTCTCTTGCCCATACACTGCATGAGCTGCAGCTGAAACTTCCTGGACTGCTCTTTCTCAGCTTTGAGTGTGAACTGAGAAGTCCTCAACTTCAAGTGGAGACCTGAGAAGCTCCTCAACTTCTCTTGACATCTTACAAGTGAAGAGTGGCTCATACAGTTTCCCCTTATCCCAATTAATCAGAGTAATTGGAGAAGTGGCATCAAAATTCAGTTTAGGGTTTCTACGAGTTCTCAGACTCATGTCTCCATACTCAGACTTACCTCTGATCTTCTTGATCATCTCAACCCCCCATGCCCTCTCCTCATCCTCACTGCACAGGAGAGAGGCAATGAGATTCTCACTGTGAGCATGATATGCTCCACGAACTATCACATGAGTGATTATGTTCCTGACTTGAGAGGTCTGGCTTTTCAGCAGTCCCAGAGCGGTCACAATATGGTGAGGTCCATACCTCATGTGGTGCTTCACCTTGATCTCAAAATACATCTTGAAGTAGAAGTCCAGGCAGAACTTCAGCAGCATCTCTAGCTTCTTCAACACCTCCCCCTTCAGACCATGCTGCCTCATCAACAGAGCCTCACCTGTAGTCAGCCAGCGTGACTGATTCAGTGGGCCACACTTCAGACCAGCAACTTCCTTGCTCAAATCTCCTGTCTTGAGAGCTTTGATCAGTAGGTAGCAGTTCTTCTGGTCAGTGTTAAGGTTCTGTACAACGTCTTCTGGCAGTTCAATTATATCTTCTCCTGGCAGAGCCTTGAATCTAAAGTTGACAGGTATGTCATTGATCTTCTCCAAAAGTTTTCCTATTGGGCCACTGAACCCAGACTTGTGCGTGTAGGGACGATCAAGCTTGATGATCATGTGCCTGAGGCTGAGTTCATTAATATGCAACTGGCATATCAGCCAGTGACACTTGTGACCTAGCAGTCTCTCCAAGTGAGTGATGGCTCCTCCATCAGGTCTTGCGTTTGTGTTGGTGGAGTCACCACCAAGGACCACAATAGTATCTTTAGCACCATGAGCACTAATCCACTCAAACAGCCTGAGCTATCTTCAGCGCAGGTTTCTCATTTCCTTCAGGTTCTTCTGGTGTACAATGGAAGAGATACTTCCCCTCAGGTTCCCAGGTAACACTATAGTGCTCTTCAGTTGTAATATCAGGATGGAAACGGCCAGTTTCTTCATTGTACCTCATGATCTTTGTCTTCTTATCTTGTTTTCCATCAAAGAAAATTCCCTTGATCTCCTCTCCCTCTGTCCTTTTCTCCGGGGCCTCCACCGAGGTACCTATTACAGACTCCTTGCCCCTCCACAGCTTCATCCTGTCAACAGCTAGATATGCCTTGTCAGCAGATAGATGGCCAGCTTTGATGAGATCTTGCAAGAAATCAGTTGCAATGGTTGCTGCAGGAGTGTTTGCCACCATGAACCTGACTGCAGCCGCAGCAGTGCTTGAGATATCCATGTAGTTCCTCCTGACAGAGGTGGAGACTTTGCCAGTGTTGACACTGGAGCTTGTGCCTGGTGCAGTACTGGAAAAATCTGTCAGCAGTAGGAGCTGCTCTGCCTGGAGACTCTTGCAAGGAAGTCAAATCATCATCATCATCATCACCACCATCATCAGCTCTAAGCTCCTTTCCTTCTTCCTCTTTTCTGTTTCTCTTCTCAGCTGCCTTCTGTTCTTCCTCTTTCCTCTTAGCAGCCTTCACCTGCTTCACTGTTTCCTTCACATCAACAGATGCCATCCGGAAGCCAGAAACTTCTGAGGTTTTGATCCTCTGCTAATGGAGCCACTCTAGCTCTAGCTTTGGAATCTTCTAAGGCAGAGGACAGTCACAGTTGACATGAACTCTAGCAGCACAGCCAGAGCAGCCAGATGCTTCAGTTCTACAGAGAGTGATATCATGTCTGCAGGTTATGTCAAACAATGTCTCAAGTTCAGATATTCTCTTCTCTCTCTTTGCAGCCTTCACTCTGCCATTCACTAGGTCACTCATTTCATTCCACCTGACAAGAATCTTCCTAGCAATGGATCTCTCTTGAATGATCACAGGAGGAGTGAACTTGGCACTGCTTTTGCGTCATTGTGCCAGTACCAGTGATGCCAAGTCCTTAGCCAAATCTTGCAGAGGGTACTGAGCTCTCTTCATATCATCCAGAAGCAGCTTCTCTTCCTGGAGGAGGATTCCTCTCTGAAACACAGCTCTCCAGGTTGGAACTTCTGTGGGAAATAACTGCTTGCCTGGACCCACCAGATCACTCGGCTTTGAACCAGAACTTTTTCTGGTCTTTTGTCCTTGCTTAGCCTTGGTGGCTACACAATCTTCACCAAGCTTTGTATCTGAAACATAGAAAATTATCACAGTGAAACTCTAGTAGCCTATAACAGCTGTTACAATGGTTTTGTTTGGTAAGAAACCGATCTGTTACATTTGTACTACAGTGTATGCCCTGCACAGCTGTTCTGTACATAACCAGAAAACGAAAAAGTGGAAATTTGAACACTTAAACGTGATTTTTAGCAAAAGTTAAAAAAAACAAACCCCTCCTAAAATTTAATTTTACATATGAATACATACTGCCAACCTTGAAATTCGCGCTTCAATGAGCATGATACACCCTATTGCCCATGGCCATCCCAAAAACCTGTTGATAGTACTCGCTATTGAAAGTGAATTTAGTCTTTGATGCAAAGCTTAATAAGTTCCAAAACGATGTGTGCAGGTAGTGGCAGGTCATACTTATGTAATTCTCGGGAGAGAAAGTCAAGCATATCGTCAATCGGCACTTCTGTAAACAATGAACGAACGTCAAAACTGATCAATCTATCGTTGGTTTCAGTGCGTACATTATTCAATTTTTCAGTGAGATCCATGGAATTTTTTACATGTGAATCAGAGATAGTTCCGAGAATGGGGGACAAGACTTTGACAAGCCATTTGGAGAGTTTATAGGTAATAAAGCCCACCGAGCTAATAATAGGGCGCATAGGTTGCCAGGTTTGTGGGTTTTAATAAGACCGTAAAGGTAGGGAAGAGAAGGTGAAGTGGACTTGAAAAGCGGAATTAAGTCCTTATGATCTTTGGGAATGCGTTTCAAATCATTCAAGTCTTTTACTACTACACCCGCCAGGGGAAAAATTATATATATATTATTAAATTATTGTCCCGCCACCTTTTTTTTCATATGATCACGGCAGGGTTGTAGGGATTTTAAATGTTTGAAAAACCAACCGTGATTGCCCAGTATGAATTCATGAACCAATCACCCATACATGCTACAATTGCTACATAGTGAGATGTAATTTAATGACTTATAATATATAATAATTATTATTATTATTATGGGAGAAAAACATTTACTTTTAATAACTTAATGGGAATCTGTAATTATATCATAGTTGGTGAGTAGGGCCAGAAAGTGGCACACAGCTCAGGCCAACTAATGCGTCCCATTGCGCTTACTCCTGCATTATTATTACCAGAGTCATCGGGATTCGAAACCCCAACCTGAGTGTCTTCACTTCGCTTATAGAGGGACGGTGTTACGCACTGAGCTACTGGCGCTGTCTTCGTAATTATATAGTAAGTGTATGTTTACTTTACAGTCACATTCATACTGCGAGTCAGAAATGAAAGTCAGAACTGAAATGATTTATGAATAATCGGATGCTCTGCGGTAAAATTCCAGATGTCAGACGCCAGAGTCCATGGGCCCTAATTACTTACCTAGCCTAGCCTATCTGGCCTAACCTAACCTAACAACCTAACCTAATTTAACATTTTACCAAGCCTATCTGGCCTAACCTAACCTAATTTAACATTTTACTAAACTGTTATGGATTCCAGCTATTCTGAACCGTGTCTGGCAACTGGAATTTCGCCCAGCCTGCATAATTAGTGTTTGCGGTTGTTCAACCTCTTTCGTAACGGCATGTAACGGACAGGACCTACAGTTTTACGTGGGATCCGAACCATCTAGAGGTCACATCTGAACTCGAAGGACGTTCACCCATCCAACTACCGAACAGACCCAACGTCACTTAACCTTGCTAATCTAACGGGAAGCGGTGTTGCAATGTGGCCACAATGTAGCTCCTCCATGCAATAAAGGTTAACTACAACGCCGGCAGATATTAGTATTTGTTCTAGGTAAAATAAAGTTACTGGGCTCCTATAGGATTCTGCCAAATATACGGTCGATGCCAAAAGTCTCTTGTAAAACTCGATATTTTCTTCTACCAATATTTATCAGAAAAATGGAGTTTCACAACAGAAGGATTTTTTAAATGATTGTATTTAACACAAAACTGAATTCAGCTCAGCCTAGTTTCGGCTAAATTAGGTTATTTTCCGCTACATTCTGTTAGATTAATTTAGATATGTTTAGACAAGGTTAGATTTCACAGAAAATTTTGAGAGAGAGAGAGAGTTACAAGGAAAAGTAATACCTCAAAAGGCCTTGCGGCCCATACCGAGGAGGTACCGATGGCAACGGGTGCCAGGGAAAATTTCATACACCCTCAAATAGTGTGCAAGATTCGGTCTAACCTTTTCTTGAACGGATTCACAGAAGAACTGTTCACAACTTCTGAAGGTAGCCTGTTCCACGTGTCACAGATCTTATACGTAAGGTAATTCCCACACACACTAGTCTTAAACCGTTTCAAATCCAACTTCCAACCATTGTTGCGAGTTGGTTATCATTTAAACTAAACATGCTTCTAAAATCGACATTGTTGAACCCGCGTAAGAACTTGAAAACCTCGGTGAGTTGACCGCGCAGCCTCCGAGTTTCCAGCGAAAACAAATTCAGGGCGCATAACCGTCGATCGTAGCCCATATGCCTAACGGAAGGAAGGGATTAACTTTGTGGCTCTCGCCTGCACTCGCTCCAGCCTCTCAATATCTTTCCTGAGGGTGGGCGACCAGAACTGCACAGCATACTCCAGGTGCGGCCGAACCAGAGAATTGTACAGAGAGAGCACAATCTCCTTGTTCCGAAATCGAAATTGCCTCCTGATATAACCCAACAACTTCTGGGCTTTCTTTTCCACCTCTACGCACTGTTTCGTAAACTTAAGGTCGCTGCTAATTAGCACACCCGAGTCCTTTTCCAAATCAGTGGCCTCGATATTACTCCCCAACATGGAGTAGTCTGACTTGGGATTTGGGTAGCCAATGTGCAATCATCTTGCATTTACCCAAGTTAAACGTCATTTGCCATTTTTTGGACCACTCTCCTATCCTACGTAGGTCCGCACGCAGTTACACGATCGCGTCTGGCGTCCCAACATTGGCCCCAAGCTTGGTGTCATCAGCGAATTTGGCGATCCTACTGACGCTGCCACCGTCGATATCATTTATGTAAATGATAAACAACAGTGGCCCTAAAACGGAGCCCTGAGGAACCCCGCTCGTGACCGAGGCCCAACCCGAACTAGCCCCTTTAATTACAACCCTCTGCCGCCTATTCTTCAGCCACTTTTCAATCCACCTACCTACTTCACCACCGATACCCAGCGCGCGCACTTTGGCCATTAGCCGTCGGTGAGGTACCTTATCAAAAGCTTTCTCAAAGTCGAGATAAAGTATATCAATCGCCCTACTCTTATCATACTCACTCAACATGACGTGGAAAAACTCGAGCAAGTTGGTGAGACACGACCTGTGTCGTCTGAACCCATGTTGAGAGTCCCCATGCAGCTTATAGGAATCCAAATGGTCAAAGATCCTATCCGCTATTATTTCCTCTAATAATTCACTGGGGAACAAATTTCAACTTTTTGTCTAGTGAATTAGAAATGACAGTTCGTTCTAGGTAATTTGGGTGCGCTGAGCACGAATTTTTACTCGGTTTTGCTCTATCAGGTCCTGATTTTGCTCAACACCCCTCCTCTTTCGTCGTATTCATAAAAAGGTTTTTTTCTCAATACTCGCTGTCTTTTTGCAGTTACACATTATGCATCTAGGTTTTTATCTAGGTATTTGTACCTATTGTTATGGTATTGTTGTATTATGTATATTTTTATATGTAACACCCTAAAAATATTTTTAATTTTGTCATTTTTAACCCATTTTAATATTAGTAAATTAAGCTAAAAATATCATAGAATTCTAAAATTTTCTCGAGCGTTCATGTTCTCTGTAGAGTATTCTAGAGGGACAACTAAAATATATAAAAGCGACTCGTTTCCAGAGTTAATCAGTCAATTCAATCAGTCAGTCAATTCAATCAGTCAGTCAATTCAATCAGTCAGTCAGTCAGTCAGTCAGTTGAGTTAGTTAATTAAGTTTGGGCATTAACAATTTTGAATTGGCATATGATTTAGTGAGTAATTTTGTCATCGTGATTTAATATAGTTGATTTAATTAGACGTAATTTATATTGTACCTACTCATCCGTGTTTCTAGTTTAATTTCATAGATTGTAAGTACCTATTTCATAATAAGTACCTATTTAAACTAATTTTTGTGTTTATATTTCAGATTTTCTTAAATTTATATGAATTAAGGGCTTTAAATACCTTTACAAATTGGCAGAACAATCAAGCAATATGTCATCAAGCACTAGAAAGTTCAAATGCAAAAACAACCTTGATTCCTTCTGTTATATATGTGGAAATTTTACACTTCCACATCAACGAGCAAATATAACTGACTTCGTAAAAAG
>JAJOZX010003650.1:0-27500 GCA_023014485.1 Bathynomus jamesi
TTATGAAACTACATGAGAAACATCGTGCTCTGGTGAAAAGCAAAGGAAGAGCAAGTAACCCTGGAGGAAAAAGAGGAGCATTTGTGTTGGAATTAGACAGCCTGTTCGATATAGGAGCTCAGATGCAATCCAGGAAATACAGAACAACAGACTGTTATCCAGAGAGAAGAAAGATGAGGATATCAGGTTTACGAAGACCAAAAGACTGAGAGGAAAGGTCATATGTCTGGTCATGACAAGATTTTTGAGACAAGATCCCTGCAGCAAGCAGCGAGGAATGAAGACTGCAGCATAGACAAGAACAAGGTAAAACTAATTACTTTGAACGTTACAAAAAGTTTTAAGTTTTACTCCATTGCGATATTTAGCATGTACTTAACATTACTGTCTAACATGTTGTACTATTTTACAGCTGCAGCAGAACAAGAGGCAGTTGTTCATGTGGATGACATTACCTGGGGTGACTCAACTGACAACGACGCTAACACAGAGGACAGATTCATCAGCCTCGTCCTGGATGTTCTCACCATCAAGACACTGTGACTAGTGTGACTTTGACGTTTCCAAGGAAGGTCATGGAATGTGATGTCATCTGCAATACAGCTGATCATCTTGGTTTATCAGACAATCAAGTTACTGCCATGGTTTGTGCCACCTTGAAAGCTGGAGGGGCTGATCTGGATAACTTCGTCATCTCAACCTCAACAACACGTCGCAACAGAATGCTGTCCAAGTATAATATCAGCCAGAGTCACATGTCCAAGTTTTGTGAAAAACCCCCACAGTACGCTGCCTTACACTGGGATGGAAAGTTGTTCAAAGATGTCTTGGGCAGTGAACCTGGAAGTACCTCAGAGACTTTAGCTGTGCTAGTGTCTGGTCCACCTTCATACACTGAAGGAAAGTTATTGGGAGTACCTGTCATCGACAATTCTTCTGGCACAGCTCAGGCTGAGGCTTCAATGGATTTACTGGAGACATGGGAACTTACTGATAATGTTACTGCCCTTGTTTTTGACACTACATCCAGTAACAGTGGAGTTCACAGAGGAGCTGCCAACTGCTAGAGAAAATGCTGAACAAAAAGTGTTTTATCTGGCCTGTCGACATCACATCCTGGAAATCCTAGTAGGAGCAGTTTGGGAGAAGCTGTTTCGGAAGGTGAAGGGCCAGATAATCCCTGGTTTGAGCATCTGAAGGATGTTTTGGACGGACTTGTCCAAGGAAAACCCAAAGATGCTGGCTATCAACAGCAAATGCTGAAGGAAAGAAGAAGAACAGTGAAGAAATACTCCAAGACATTCTAACAGCAGAAAGGCTTCCAAGAGCCGACTACAGGGAAATGGCTGAACTGACAGTCATTGTTCTTGGAGGAACGCCTCCTCGAGGTATTCACTGGAGTCGACCAGGCGCCATTCATCAGGCCAGATGGATGGCCAGAAACCTGTACTCCATGAAAATGCTGATGTTTGCAGATCAACTTGAGTACGACGAAGACACTGTATCAAAGCTGGAAAGACTCAACACCTTCCTTGCGCTGTTCTACACTCCTGTATGGATGATGTCAATGTCTGCTGCAGATGCTCCCGTGAATGATCTAAGTCTAATCCAGGACATGTTTGAAGTACAAGAAACTGACCCAGAGCTTGCTGATGCAGTACTTAATAAGATGGAAAACCACAAATGGTACCTGACGCAGGAAGTCGTGCCATTTGCCCTGTTCAGCAGTAGATTGAGTGACACATTGAAGCACGACATGCTGCCCAGTTACATGCCACTGAGAAGCCAGACAGCTTCAGAACAGGAAAGCCTCTATTCCAGAGAGTCCACAGCTAAGACCACCCTGGTTGATCTCATTGGCCCAGAATCACATTTCCTGCTGGACACATGAACATTGGATCCGAGTGGCTTCTGGAACCTGTCACGTCTTGGCCACAGAATGAGGACTACAGAAAAGCGTTGGACTATGTTAAGAATCTGAAAGCGGTGAATGACATTGCTGAACGTGGTGTCAAGATGATGAGCGACTTTGCAAATGTCATAACAACAGATGCCAAGCAAAGGGACTATCTCCTTCAAGCTGTGGAGTTCAACAGACGCCGCTTTGACAGCTTCAAGAAACAAACTCTCAACAACTGACTGTGTAAATGTCATTATGAAATTAATCATCATGTAATGCTTTCACTTCTTGATCGATTAGACTTGACAAAATGTTAATCTCAAATTTGTGTCATGAATAAGGCGCCTTGTCTGCCTTGAGTGTGAGAAAACGAATTTTGTGATATTTCTGAAAACTTTGTATGTACCAATGTGCCATTTCTTGTTCCAAGACTATCATAATTGTATAAGTTAGAAAGAGGATTAAAAACACTTTAATTTGGTGCTATTTTGTTGCTCTATCTTGTTTAGATAAAAAGTTATAGTGCAAAACATGATTCAAGGGACCCGGAACTGGTGCTTTTGGCCGATTTCAAGGCAGAAAACTTAAAGCTCCATGCGGCAATGCTTCTCACAACCTAGGTCAAAATGTTGTGATTTTCGGCCTTTTCAGGTCAAAAGCATGGGAAAAAATACAGAAACCTATGAAAATAAGAAAAAGTTGATTTTGAACAGGGCTAATGTTGCGTATATGTACGCAATGACCTAATTTGTTCTCGTATTCCCGAACTCCACTCCTCCGAATTTTGTACCCTCTGGCTACAGCTTACATGCCAATCTCAAACTGTGATAAATACATCTACGCTGTCTACTTTTCTCCTAATTCAACAGAATATCCAAAATTCTTTGACTACCTCACTTCCAAAGTGGAATGCATTCTATCTCACTCTTCTTTTGCTGAAATCTCCATTTTAGGAGATTTCAATGTTCACCACCACCTTTGGATTTCCTCTCATTTTACTAACACGCCTGGTGAACTAGCTTGCAACATTTCCATCCTGAATGACCTAGAACACATTGTAGAGCACCCTACTCGTATCCCCAATCGCATTGTAGATAGGCCCAACATTCTGGATTTATTTTTCACCTCTCATTCTTCTTCTTACTCTGTGAAAATTTTTTCTCCGTTGGCCTCCTCTGACCACAATCTTATATCAGTTTCCTGTCCTATCACTCCAATTCGGCCTTTGGATCCTCCCAAGAGGACTTCCCAAGAGGCACTTCGGCGCCAGTGATTGGGAGGCCCTTAGGCAGTACTTCTGTGATTTCCCATGGAATGATTACTGCTTCCGTGGCCGGGGCCCTTCCGAGTATGCTGAGCCCATCAAGGAGGTGATTCTCTGGGGCGTGGAGGCGTACATTCCATATTCTAATCCTACTACTAATGCAAAAAACCTTGGTTTAACTTCACTTGTTCTAATGCTATCCATGAGAGAGAGAGGAGAGAGAGAGAGAGAGAGAGAGAGAGAGAGAGTTACAAGGAGGAGTTACAAGGAAAAGAAGTACCTCAAAAGGCCTTGCGGCCCATACCGAGGAGGTACCAATGACACCGGGTAAAAGTTTATTTTTCTTTCAACTATCCTAGCAGTAGTAGAAAACTGGATAGAAAAGTAGAAGGCTCTCTCCCCACCCTCCGCTCCCTCCCTGCCAGAGGCAGGTACGGAAAAAGGTTGAAGAAAATACCTTGACCCTGGAAAAGTAGCCAAGGAAATTTTACAGGAAAGTGGAAATATATAAATAGCTCTATATTTAGCTTGCTCACAGAGACACCGAGCAAGCGAACTCCTGCAGAGTTTTCTGAGGTTTTAATCTTAAACTATGAGTGTGTTCAGTACTTTGTCTAGCCTATTTTTAAACAGATTTACACTTTGACTGGAAACAACCTCTGAGGGAAGTTGGTTCCAGATATTAACTATTTTATAGGAAAAGAAATTTCCGCAGACTGAGGTCCTAAATGTCTTTACACACTCAAATAGTGTGCAAGATTTCGTCTAACCTTTTCTTGAACTGATCCACAGAGGAACTGTTCACAACTTCCGAAGGTAACCTGTTCCATGTGTCACAGATCTTATACGTAAAGTAATTCCCACACACACTAGTCCTAAACCGTTTCAAATCCAACTTCCAACCATTGTTGCGAGTTGGGTTATCATTTAAACTAAACATACTTCTAAAATCGACATCGTTGAACCCGCGTAAGAGCTTGAAAACCTCGATCAGTTGACCGCGCAGCCTCCGAGTTTCAAGCGAAAACAAGTTCAGGGCGCGTAACCGTCGATTGTAGCCCATATGCCTAACCGAAGGGATTAAATTTGTGGCCCTCGCCTGCACTCGCTCCAGCCTCTCAATATCTTTCCTGAGGGTGGGCGACCAGAACTGCACAGCATACTCCAGGTACGGCCGAACAAGGGAATTGTACAGTGAGAGCACAATCTCCTTGTTCCGAAACTGAAATTGCCTCCTGATATAACCCAATAGTTTCTGGGCTTTCTTTTCCACCTCTACACACTGTTTCGTAAACTTAAGGTCGCTGCTAATTAGCACACCCAAGTCCTTTTCTAAATCAGTCACCTCGATATTACTGCCCAACATCGAGTAGTCCGACTTGGGATTGGCGTAGCCAATGTGCATCACTTTGCATTTACCCAAGTTAAACGGCATTTGCCATTTTTCGGACCACTCTCCTATCCTACCTAGGTCCGCACGCAGTTCCTCGATCGCTTCGGGCGTCCCAACATTGGCCCCAAGCTTGGTGTCATCAGCGAATTTGGCGATCCGACTGACGATGCCACCGTCGGTATCATTTATGTAAATGGTAAACAACAGTGGCCCCAAAACGGAACCCTGAGGAACCCCACTAGTGACCGAGGCCCAACCCGAACTAGCCCCTTTAATTACCACCCTCTGCCGCCTATTCCTTAGCCAGTTTCAATCCACCTACCTATTTCCCCCACCGATACCCAGCGCGCGCACTTTCGCCATTAGCCGGCGGTGAGGTACCTTATCAAAGGCTTTCTGAAAGTCGAGATAAGTATATCAATCGCCCTACTCTTATCGTACTCACTCAACATGACGTGGAAAAACTCGAGCAAGTTGGTGAGACACGACCTATGCCGTCTAAACCCATGTTGGGAGTCCCAAGCAGCTTGTAGGAATCCAAATGGTCAACGATTCTATCAGCTATTATCCTTTCTAATAATTTACCTACAACTGAAGTGAGACTAATAGGACGATAGTTCCCTGGACTTTCGTGATCCCCTTTCTTAAAGATAGGGGTCACGTTGGCCTCCCTCCAGTCACCAGGCACCTGGCCCATCTCCAACGATTTGTTGAAGACTGTAGCCAGGTGGGGAGCCACCTGGTCGCGCACTTCTCGCAAAACACTGGGAGAAACTGGTCTGGCCCAGGAGCCTTAAACGCGCTCAGTTTGTATATTCTATGAGCAACGACTGTCGCGGTACATCTAACACTATCCAGGCCAGCCCCTTCGTGCCTCACAGCTGGCTCGGGGATGACGCGGGTATCCTCCCTGGTGAACACTCCCGCAAAGTACTCATTAAGCACATTAGCGATGTCCGCGTCGGAGGTCCGCAGAACGCCGCTTCCGTCCTTTAAAGGACCTATCATGCTTCTAATGGGCTTTCTACTATTAACATAACTGAAGAACTCCTTAGGGTTCCCCTTGCAGAGGCTTGCCACCCGTAGTTCTTCGTTACGTTTCGCTAGCCTAACCTTCGCCTTCACTTCCCTACACAGGCGGACATACGCTTCAGTGTTCTCGTGGGAACGATGGCCTTCGCCCTCCTATACGCTACTTTCCTATTTCGGATAGCCGAAGCGATGCCACGATTGAACCATTTAGGCTGCGTTGAAGCAGGGGTGACCGGTTTTGAGGGTATGGCAGCAGACTGCAGCACCATAAACTCATCCCGGAATGCACTCCACACTCCCTCAACATCGCCGCCAACCTCTAACCCCATCTCTCCTACGCTATCCCTGAGGCTAACAAAGTTCGCCCGCCGGAGATCGAGCTTACTGCCTCTCGAGTTACTACGCTTCACCCGAGGGACGCACACACGGAACCTAATAAGACCGTGATCACTCCCGCCCAACGATTCGTCAACGGTGAGGCCAGTGACGAGGTTGTCTTCGGTCGTGAAGAGACTGAGAGACTGTCTTTTAGAAGGTACCGTCGCTATCCAACTCTTGACTCTTGCTCAGCTTATATATCTGCCCAGAATCATGCAAAATCTGTTTTTTGACTCGCCAAAAATTCTCGTACAAACATGTGCAAACCTATCCAATTCTAATTATTCTCGCTCTTTCTGGCATCGAGCTAAGAACATCTCCAACAACTTTACTTCCCTTTCTTTCCCTCCTATTTTCCATCCCGACGGCTCAGCTACCATCTCTTCTCCTGACAAAGCTGAACTCTCTGCTCATACTTTCGCCTCCAACTCAACCCTGGACGATTCCGGTGCTGTTCTTCCATCTCCTCTCTCCTCTGACCTAATTATGTCTGAAATTAGAATCTCTTCTAAAGATGTTTTTTCTGCCCTATCTGGTATCAACTCTAGGAAGGCGTACGGTTCCGATGGTGTTCTTCCTGTTGTTCTTAAGAACTGTGCTTCTGTGCTGACACCCTGCCTAAGAAAACTTTTTCGTGCTTGTCTCTCATCTGTTCTTCCATCTCCTCTCTCCTCTGACCTAATTATGTCTGAAATTAGAATCTCTTCTAAAGATGTTTTTTCTGCCCTATCTGTTATCAACTCTAGGAAGGCGTACGGTTCCGATGGTGTTCTTCCTGTTGTTCTTAAGAACTGTGCTTCTGTGCTGACACCCTGCCTAAGAAAACTTTTTCGTGCTTGTCTCTCATCTGGTACCTTTTTGTTTGCTTTCATTCATCCTGTCCAAAAGAAGGGTGACCACTCTCAACCCTTCAGCTATCTTCCAATTGCTTTAATTTCTTGCCTTTCTAAAGTTTTTGAATCTATCCTTAATAGGAAGATTCTTAAACACCTCTCTTCTCACAATCTTTTTTGAGATCGTTAGTATGGGTTACGCAAGTGACGCTCTACTGTCGATCTTCTAGCATATCTCTCTGACTGTTGGTCATACTCCTTTCGGGATTTCGGTGAAACTTTTGCTATTGCGCTGGACATATCAAAACCTTTTGATAGAGTCTGGCACAAATCTTTAATTTCGAAACTGTCCCCCTTCGGTTTCTATTCTTCTTGCTGTGCCTTCATTTCTAATTTCCTTTCTGACCGATCTATAGCTGCGGTCGTAGATGGCCACTGTTCTTCTCCTAAAGCTATTAACAATGGTGTTCCTCAGGGTTCTGTCCTGTCATCCATTCTTTTCCTTTTACTTATCAATGATCGATTAACTCGCACTTCCTGTCCTATCCACTCATATGCCGATGATTCCATTCTTCACTTCTCCACCCACTTTGCAAAGCTTCCCTCTCAAAGGTCTCTCCATGATTCGTGTAGAATGGCTATGGTACACCTGACGTCTGATCTTTCTGCCATCTGTGATTATGGCAGAGAAAACCCTGTGGCTTTCAATGCCTCAAAAACTCCGTTCCTCCATCTGTCTATTCGTCACAATCTTCCATACAACTATCCCCTTACCTTCAACAACACACAACTCAATCCTTCCTCTTCTCCTCACATTCTTGGCGTTTCCTTTTCTCGTGATCTTTCCTGGAAAGATCACATATACTCTTTCCAAAGCAGCTTCTAAGCTTCCAAGGTCTCGTCTGCCCCTGTATGGAGTATGCTTTTCATGTGTTGGGTGGCTCAACCCACACAGCCGTACTTGACCGGGTGGATTCAAAGGCTTTTCGTCTCATCAATTCTCCACCTCTTACTGACTGGCTTCAATCCCTCTCTCTTTGCCACAATGTTGCTTCACTCTCTCTTTACTATCGCATGCCTTCTCCTTTAAGGAGAGCACGCAGAACCAGACTCTCAACACTTTCTCATTCTTTTTCTGTCCAACCCTTTAACGCAAGGGTTAATCGGTATTTTTAATCTTTCATCTACTCAACCGGTGAACTCTGGAACAATCTTCCGCACTCCATCTTTCTTCCTGTCTATGACCTCCACTCTTCCAAACGGAGAGAGTGCAGGCATCTCGAAAACCCTGGACCTTGACTTTGGTTCTCTACTTTTCTTATGAGGGTGGCTTTTTTAGGTCATTCTCCCATGGCCTCTCCTTCCTGCATAAAAAAAATTAAGTTGACAGAAGTCGTCAAATAAATATGAAAAGGAATGTAATTTCATTAAATTTCACGACGGCGAAAGTCGTTCTTTCGTGGCCAGTATTTTAAAATGATTTATAATGTCATTGTTTTTCCTGGTTGTCAGTTTTTGTGTTCATATATTTTATGGTGAAGACTTCTAAAGTGAATGGATGGACGTTTGTTGTATAACAACAGTCAATTGAGAGAGATTCCATTCGTCTTACTAGCAATTAAATTGGTATACAGTACAACATTAGTCCTTAAGCATTAGTTGTCTTTATCATAATAGAAAAGCACAAATTTGAACGGGGCCATGCAAGATTGCACCTGTCCGTCCGTTCGTCACACGTTCGTGTCCGCGCTGTAACCTTTGAGCGGCTCAACATAAATTGACGATACTTTACACACACTCATGAATCATCACGAGACGATGTGTCATGAGTAAGAATCAGATCCTTGCATCAAATATCACGGTCACAAATATAGGCGGCGACACTGATGTGGTTCCAATATGGTTTGTTATTTATGGTCTTTGTATGTTTTATAATTAACTTTTTTTTATTCCATTTCTTCTTTTATAATATGGTCTCCCACTTATGACCTCTGATGAATTATAATATCATTTCCATTTGTCTTATCTTCATACAATATTTTGCCAAACAATTGGGAGATTATATTTCCTATGATATATTGTCGGAAGTTACTCTATCAAATTTTGTTTCTTTTCACCTCCTTGTGAAAGACTTTTTATCAGAATTTTTACAACTGGTATCGTGCAAAAGGTAATAACGTTTGGGGTCGTTTAAACTCTTTCGAAACGTTTAAGCTCATATGAAGGAGAGGACTTACAGCTTTTCGTGGGATCCGAACTACTACCACACCAAGGAAGAGTCAGAGAAGTACCTTAATCACTGATATGTGGAACCTGAACCGAGACTCTAACCCAAGACCTTTGAATTAATAGTCCGGCGCTATACCATTAGAATATCCTAGTGGGTGGATGTAAAAGTATCATGATTCATGTGTATTTCTTTATCTGTTGGTCTTATATACTTCTTTCAATCGTTCCATCATGAAGGATGTTCAACTCTCATCCAAAAAATAGAAATTGCCATTTACAGCTGTTTTAAGATTAAAGTTTAATGTGCTATTTTCTTTTAATTTTGACATAAAATGAATAGCTTCACTTCTTTACTCAACCGTGAGTAAATGCAGTAATATTGTTATAATTATTATTAATAATATTATTGTTGTTACTATTGTTTAAGAGTGTTATTCTGCTACGCTACGTATGCCTAAGGACACAATAACCGTTGCACTCTCATGTACATAGTGTTAGTATGTGTATTATTCTCTGTACACCTGTTGCCTGTTTATGCCTTTTCATGTACCACGGAACAATAAAATTATTATTATTATTATTATTATTATTATTATTATTATTATTACCATCATCATCATCATCATTATTATTATCATTAATTATTATCACTTTTGGTCTACCTTTTTTAGTTTCTTCTCGATTTTTCTTTTTTCAATCCTCACTTCGTAAACTATAAAAGAAAAGTAAGCATGTCACTGAACAGAAATTTGTCACGACTTTTTAGTATAATTTTTTGCTTCACATACTACTACACGTTTCGCTAAACGACTTGTTTAATATTTCTTAATATTTCTTAATATTTCTTAAATACAGATATTTTAATTAACACGTATTACAATTTAGAGCAAAATTACTAAAAAGTTGGGAAATAATTGAAGTTCAGCGAAATGCTTAGTTTTCTTTTGGAGCTTTTAGAGCGAAACATTATTTCTCAATCTATTTTCAACATCTGTGTTTGGACGCTACAAAATCCCCTCTCATTCTCGTTCATTCCTCACTTTCTTGTTCTTCCTTCCTTCCCTCCCTCCCTCCCTCCCTCCCTCCCTCCCTCCGTCCTTCCTTCCTTCCTTCCCTCCGTCCTTCCTTCCTTCCTTCCCTCCGTCCTTCCTTCCTTCCCTCCCTCCCTCCCTCCCTCCCTCCGTCCTTCCATCCTTCCCTCCCTCCCTCCCTCCCTCCCTCCGTCCTTCCTTCCCTCCCTCCTTCCCTCCCTCCCTCCTTCCTCCGTCCTTCCTTCCCTCCCTCCTCCCTTCCTCCGTCCTTCCTTCCCTCCATCCCTCCCTCGTCCTTCCTTCCCTCCCTCCCTCCCTCCCTCCCTCCGTCCTTCCTTCCCTCCCTCCCTCCCTCCGTCCTTCCTTCCCTCCCTCCCTCCGTCCTTCCTTCCCTCCGTCCCTCCCTCCGTCCTTCCCTCCCTCCCTCCGTCCGTCCTTCCTTCCCTCCCTCCGTCCTCCCTCCCTCCCCTCCCTCCCTCCCTCCTTCCTTCTCTCTCTCTCTCACTATTAAGTCCACTCTACCCGATCGATAACGATTGTTTTGAATATTTAAGTGATACACTTAATGATAATAGAATACGCTTAAATAAAAATTTTTTTCATAATTTCCGCAGCGTTCATTTTTATGGTCAACAACTCAACAATTTATATATATATGTGTGTATATATATATATATATGTGTGTGTGTTGTGTGTGTGTATATATAATATATATATATATATATATATATATATATATATATATATAATCCGTGTGTTTCTGTGTGTGTATATATATATATATATATATATATATATATATATATATATACTATATATATATTATATATAAGAATCTCCCGATATTAGAATCCCGATAAGCTACAAGAAGAATCGGAGAGAAACCTCAAAGAATTTAATAAGCCTCTCAGAATCCTCCGAGCCACTAAAGAAGAACTCGGAGAGTAGTATAGAAGAAACTACTGCAAGTAACAGATCCGTTGCTGCCTCCTAACCAGAACCCCGTCGACTTCGAACAACCAGGGCCATAGACGGAGGGGTTAACATATATATATATACACACACACACACACACAATATATATATATATATATATATATATATATATATATATATATATATATATATATTGTGTGTTGTGTATATATATATAGTTAACCCCTCCGTCTATGGCCCTGGGTTGGTTCGGAGTCGACGGGGGTTCTGGTTAGGAGGCAGCAACGGATATGTTACTTGCAGTAGTTTCTTCTATACTACTCTCCGAGTTCTTCTTTAGTGGCTCGGAGGATTCTGAGAGGCTTATTAAATTCTTTGGGGTTTCTCTCCGATTCTTCTTGTAGCTTATCGGGAGATTCTAATGACTAAGTTTTCTGAAGAGAGCACGGCTCGAAGGAGAAGATAAAGATTTCTTACTGTGTTTTACTTCTAAACTGTTACAGGTAATGCTCAGCCTCGTAGTTGGTATCAGAACAAACATGGAAGAAATTGGTGGGCTTTATATACCCCAATTCTACTAACATCATCATTATTAAATGTTGAAGAGGCTGTATTATTTTTGCACAATATTTGAAAATAAAGTAAATCTTTTAGCTGTGTAAGGTTTAAACGGATAAACAAGATATTTGAAGATGAAGCCATATTTTTATCTTAAACTGCGTATTTTCAGATCTGATGTTATCATGATCTGCCAAGTTAACTAAAAGTGGAAATTGAACTATGCATCTTTACACTAAAATATGCATATGAGTAAAAATTAAAGGTTTAAGATTTACAATTAAATGCTTAGGCAAGACATGACTTCAACATTTATAATGAAGAAAGAATGTATACAAAACATGATATGGCAAAAGTTACTCAGGATTCATTATTCAGCTAAATCTAAAAAAATGATTATGAGATTTTAAAAAACAACAGGTTATCAATTATATGGCAAAGTAGAAAGCACATTAAAATTTATCACAACGGAAGAATAATAATAAAAATACATAACAACAGTATTGCCGATTCGACATTCCTTATGGCGACATAATGTCGGGTCGGACATTGAGTACATTGTAATTTTGGCCTACTGTAACTTTGATTATAATTATCAATTCATTTATTATCGTTAACTACAATTTCATTAAAGTACATTGACTACGTTATTTAGTACATTACATCATTAAGTACAGTTTCATTAAAGTACATTACATTATATTAAATTAAAATATTACAGTTAATTATAATTTCATTGAAGTACATTACATCGTTTACCATGGTTAGATTATATGGTTATTTAGTACAACACAAGTACATGAGACATGACATACATGATATAACAACGCATGATAATATTATAAATTTGAAATCAAAGCGAGAGGAGGTATTTTAACCTTCGAGTGTTCGAATATGCAAGTTCGCGAAATTCGATCACTTACCCTCAGCATTTTCGAGTTCATCTCGGGAGGTCAAATAATTAAAAATAGAAATGAAAAAATAATACGAGAACGTATTTTTGCGTTTTAGAACGAAGGCAAAAGTTTTGCATTTCATGACTGACACGAGTACAGATGATTATTTAATAAGATTTATATTGGATAATTGGTCAAGATAAGATATGAATGTAAGAATTATATTTATACTACATAACATATAAATAATGACTTCTAGAGGGTGTACAGTTTTTATTATGATGATATATAAATTTTCATACATTGAATACTAGAGATATGATGAAGGGAAATTAATGACGGGAAAATGGGACGTCATAGTTATTGAATTTGTACGTAGAGTACGAATCATTGTTAGGAAGACTTACAAGAACGAATTAGAGACAAAGAGTAACAATCCTGTTACATGCACTGTGTATGCATAATCTAGGGTCGAGGGTGAGATGCAAGACAATCATAATTAATTATAATAACTTCTATAACAAAAATGAAAAATGGAAAATGGATACGACTAAACCATAGAAATGGGAGATCGTAAGGTTATGACACAAACAAAAATAGGAAGCTACAAATACAATTTTTATCCAAAACTCGCTTAGGCGATTTTGGTTTATTATGTAAAAATGAATATGGATTAGTCATTGTTCATTTTTACAGTGTTTCCCCCTCTAAAATGGTATTTATACAATAATCTAATAGGGTACCATTAATACAATACAAATGAGAAAATAACATTCTAACTAATTCAAGTTAGGTGACGAATTTTTCTTTACATTACAAGTTTTATACAGAACAAGTGAGTTATTATATAATATAAAGGAATTCAAAGATTAATACTTTAGTTTAGACAAACAATTTAGACAAAGAATGATATTGTTAAATTTTTTTTTTTTTTTTTTTTTTTTTTTTACAAAATTTTATTTTTCTGTGGGAAAAATTACGTACATAATGAATAGAGTAGATAAAAATGGAAAAACGTAAATCGCACAATTTATAAGCTAATTTTTATTGACTATTGTAGGTAAAAAATAGAATTACGTAATGGATGATGTATAGACCTGTGGTCTAGTGTGTTTTTTGTGTACTAGGTATAAAGGGTGTAGCTGATAATTTCGAGAGACAGATTTAGCTGATAGGATTGTTAAATTAACTGTATAAATGCATGAATGCAAAAATTGATTATGACTAAATCGCATAGTTGGCATTTACGTAATGAAATAGTTTTATTGTGATATTCAATGATTTGAGTATGAGGTTTGTATATATAGTATATATAGTGTGCATGCATTTTATTGACTGTTGTAGGTACAAATCGAATTACGTAGTGGATGATGTATAGACCTGTGGTCAAATGGGTATTTGGGTGTATTAGGTGCGAAGTGTGTATTTTACAATTTCGAGGGACAGCTACTCACGATTAATTGAACAAAAGAAAATTAAAATACAAATTAAAAAACATAAATCAATTATGCATTTCAACGAGCTAAATACAATTTTATAATATTCTAAAAAAATAAAAGTAAATCGAATCATAGATGAATTTTCGATCAGGAATAAAAAAGTTATTGAAATGAAAGGGAAGCATTTCGAACAATCTTTTCTTTTAATAATGTCAATTGAATTTTATATTAAAAATTATTTTTTTATATAATAATAAAAAAAATATTAAAAAGGTTTAATAATTTTTGAAGGTTAAGTAGAAAAATTATACTTTTTCGTTGAATGTTGATAGAATTTTGAATTATTTGATATTTTAGTCTGAAAACTTGTTTGCATATAGACAAATACATCTGTTTTATTGCGTAGAAGTTTTATTAAAAATTAAATGACTGAAATTTCATACGGGTAAATTTCCCGATCGTACAGAGCAGGATAAATTAGGTACATGATCGATTAATTGTTACACAACTATTATTATCACGTATACATTACAATGATTACCAAATCGTTACAAACAATTGTAAAAACTGTTTTGGGTTACAAACAACAAAATGTCATTTCACCTATATATTTATATACGCAATAATGACATGACAAGAAAAGACAGATAGGTCAATTTTCTTCTCACAAACACCAAAAAAGGTTGAATTAAATTCTTTTGAACAACAAAAAAAAAGGTTGAATTAAATTCTTAAATTACATTTTTTTTTAAATTACAAGGAAAAAGTTGAATTCAATTGACTGCATTGAAAACTTCGACTTGGGACTTGAAATAAAAATGACTTGGAATGAATCACTCTGACTTGAAATAAATCTCTCTGGGGCGGTTGTCCCTCTTGGATGCAACCTATTGAAACTGAAACTTGATTTGCAACTTATTTGCAAATAAAACTGACTCGAAACTACTTCGAGTATCTTTATAAATCTCTGGGGCGGTTGGCCGTTTTGGCGCAACCTTCTGACTTGACCTCTTATCAAGTATTCTGAACTGAAAATGAAACTGACTTGAACTTTTATCAAGTAGTATCTTGAAACTGAAAATGGGCTGTCTAACTTGAACCTGCTTCAAGTAAAGATTAACTAAAAATGGAAAATGACTGCATTTGATCTTTATCAAGTGGAGACGATTAACCTCTGTTTTGGTTGACCCTCTTGGTGCAACCGACTGACTTGAAAAACTTACTTCAAAAAATGACTTCAAAAATGACTTCAAAAAATGACTTCAAAAATCTCTCTAATTCTATAAACTCTCTCTAAACTCTCTCTCTCTTAATTTGCAAGTCAATTCAATTCCGTAATTGAAAAAAATTTGCAAACAAAAAAAAAAAAAAAATGTAAACAACATTTCACTCGAATGTACACGAAGGTACGATACTATTACGTTTGATACATAAAATAAAATTATACTATACTGAATATAATTGTGACAATTGACTTCTCTTACATTGATTCTCTTACAATTGACTTCTCTTACAATTGACTTCTCTTACAATTGACTTCTCTTACAATTGACTTCTCTTACAATTGACTTCTCTTACAATTGACTTCTCTTACAATTGACTTCTCTTACAATTGACTTCTCTTACAATTGACTTCTCTTACAATTGACTTCTCTTACAATTGACTTCTCTTACAATTGACTTCTCTTACAATTGACTTCTCTTACAATTGACTTCTCTTACAATTGACTTCTCTTACAATTGACTTCTCTTACAATTGACTTCTCTTACAATTGACTTCTCTTACAATTGACTTCTCTTACAATTGACTTCTCTTACAATTGACTTCTCTTACAATTGACTTCTCTTACAATTGACTAAAAAAAAAAAAAATGTAAAAAACATTTCACTCTAATGTACGCGAAGGTACATAAAATAAAATTATACTATACGAACTAGAATAGTAAAAAATAACTGAAAATAACTGTGACAATACTGTTTTCAATAAAAAGAGTGTATCACTGGTGTCTGTAGTGTTCACTGTGTTTTTTGTTAATTCTGGCTCAATACTAAATATTAATTGTTAATAATAATGATTTTTTCAAATGTTTAGAAATTATTAAAAAAGTTTTGTACTTAACAAGATTCCTACGGCGAAATTCTTAGAGACGTGTCCTGAAGACGTGTCTTGCTGGCCACTTGTTCCTGGATGAAAACTAGGCGTGCAGAACTTGGAGTCGTGATGCACCGGTTCAAGGGTGGATGTGACGAACTAGAAGTCGTGACACGCCGGTCAACTGAGTGGATGTGACGAACTAGAAGTCGTGACACGCCGGTCAACTGGGTGGATGTGACGAACTAGAAGTCGTGACGCACCGGTCAACTGGGTGGATGTGACGAACTAGAAGTCGTGACGCACCGGTCAACTGGGTGGATGTGACGAACTAGAAGTCGTGACGCACCGGTCAACTGGGTGGATGTGACGAACTAGAAGTCGTGACGCACCGGTCAACTGGGTGGATGTGAAACTAGAAGTCGTGACGCACCGGTCAACTGGGTGGATGTGACGAACTAGAAGTCGTGACGCACCGGTCAACTGGGTGTTGGTTCTGGTTCCAGGGTCTGGAAGACTGGAAGAATCCTGGAGTCGTGAAGATCCTGGTTAAAGGGTAGCCAGTTGTTAAGATCCTCTTCTTCTATGTGTTTATCCTGATGCAGGGTAATTTCTATCTTGGCCAAAGAGTGGCCGCCTCTTGTTAAAATCTTCTTGTTAAAATCTTCTTCTAAAAATCTTTTTCTTATCCTGGCAAAGGGTCGCCACAATGTTAACCCCTCCGTCTATGGCCCTGGGTTGGTTCGAAGTCGACGGGGGTTCTGGTTAGGAGGCAGCAACGGATCTGTTACTTGCAGTAGTTTCTTCTATACTACTCTCCGAGTTCTTCTTTAGTTGCTCGGAGGATTCTGAGAGGCTTATTAAATTCTTTGAGGTTTCTCTCCGATTCTTTTGTAGCTTATCGGGAGATTCTAATGACTAAGTTTTCTGAAGAGAGCACGGCTCGAAGGAGAAGATAGAGACTTTTTCTTACTGTGTTTTACTCCTAAACTGTTACAGGTAATGCTCAGCCTCGTAGTTGGTATCAGAACAAACATGGAAGAAATTGGTGGGCTTTATATACCCCAATTCTACTAACATCATCATTATTAAATGTTGAAGAGGCTGTATTATTTTTGCACAATATTTGAAAATAAAGTAAATCTTTTAGCTGTGTAAGGTTTAAACGGATAAACAAGATATTTGAAGATGAAGCCATATTTTTATCTTAAACTGCGTATTTTCAGATCTGATGTTATCATGAATCTGCAAGTTAACTAAAAGTGGAAATTGAACTATGCATCTTTACACTAAAATATGCATATGAGTAAAAATTAAAGGTTTAAGATTTACAATTAAATGCTTAGGCAAGACATGACTTCAACATTTATAATGAAGAAAGAATGTATACAAAACATGACATGGCAAAAGTTACTCAGGATTCATTATTCAGCTAAATCTAAAAAAATGATTATGAGATTTTAAAAACAACAGGTTATCAATTATATGGCAAAGTAGAAAGCACATTAAAATTTATCACAACGGAAGAATAATAATAATACATAACAACAGTATTGCCGATTCGACATTCCTTATGGCGACATAATGTCGGGTCGGACATTGAGTACATTGTAATTTTGGTCTACTGTAACTTTGATTATAATTATCAATTCATTTATTATCGTTAACTACAATTTCATTAAAGTACATTGACTACGTTATTTAGTACATTACATCATTAAGTACAGTTTCATTAAAGTACATTACATTATATTAAATTAAAATATTACAGTTAATTATAATTTCATTGAAGTACATTACATCGTTTACCATGGTTAGATTATATGGTTAGATTATATGGTTATTAGTACAACACAAGTACATGAGACATGACATACATGATATAACATAACGCATGATAATATTATAAATTTGAAATCAAAGCGAGAGGAGGTATTTTAACCTTCGAGTGTTCGAATATGCAAGTTCGCGAAATTCGATCACTTACCCTCAGCATTTTCGAGTTCATCTCGGGAGGTCAAATAATTAAAAATAGAAATGAAAAAATAATACGAGAACGTATTTTTGCGTTTTAGAACGAAGGCAAAAGTTTTGCATTTCATGACTGACACGAGTACAGATGATTATTTAATAAGATTTATATTGGATAATTGGTCAAGATAAGATATGAATGTAAGAATTATATTTATACTACATAACATATAAATAATGACTTCTAGAGGGTGTACAGATTTTATTATGATGATATATAAATTTTCATACATTGAATACTAGAGATATGATGAAGGGAAATTAATGACGGGAAAATGGGACGTCATAGTTATTGAATTTGTACGTAGAGTACGAATCATTGTTAGGAAGACTTACAAGAACGAATTAGAGACAAAGAGTAACAATCCTGTTACATGCACTGTGTATGCATAATCTAGGGTCGAGGGTGAGATGCAAGACAATCATAATTAATTATAATAACTTCTATAACAAAAATGAAAAATGGAAAATGGATACGACTAAACCATAGAAAATGGGAGATCGTAAGGTTATGACACAAACAAAAATAGGAAGGAAGCTACAAATACAATTTTTATCCAAAACTCGCTTAGGCGATTTTGGTTTATTATGTAAAAATGAATATGGATTAGTCATTGCTCATTTTTACAGTTATATATATATATATATGTGTGTGTGTGTGTGTATATATGATACACACAGACCGTGCATGGAACAAGGAACTCTTCTAGGATAATTAAATCCACTATAAATCAATTAAAAACCTCAGGGAACCATTCTGAGTTCATTCCCATCTTGAAACGGGCATGTTATGTGCCTTGAAAAGTGGACGCTCAATTCTGCCAGTTGAGGTTTAAGTTTTGGTTTTTGGCTAAAAATATAATAGTTACCCCTTTTTCTTTGATGTATTCAATCTGACGTGAAGGCAGCGAGTCTTTTGCTTATATTGAGGTTTTAAATGTAGCTGGGCTAGGCTGCTTTAAAACCTAGATCCTGTCCCAAAGCTGGATCCTATCTGCTTTGCAGATAGCTGGTGAGGGAAGCTATATTTTTGGGACCTCTCTGCGAGTGACCCGTTGCCCACGTCGGGCTAGCATCATGAAAACGAAAAAACTATGGTATTTGTCATTTACCATTACTTATTCGGACTATAGTGGATTTAATTATCATAGAATAGTTCCTTGTTCCATGCACAGTCTGTGTATATCATAAAAAACCTCAGGGAACCATTCTGAGTTCATTCCCATATATATATAAAATTCGATATTGGTGTGCTTCTACTTCCTACGGAAACGAGTGCTCAGTAAGAAGATAAAAAGTTAGGGTAACAAATTTTAACATTTACTAAAGGCTCAAACGTTTCGACCCAAAGCAAGGCTCATCATCATCAACTAGCTGTTGATAACAAATCTAAAACTACTAAACTGCAGCATTATAGAGAGAAATATTGATAACAGATTAAAGAAAACGTTAACAATAAAGTTGTACATAATGATAAAGTAAATACAGTAACAGTACATTAACAAATATACACAAGAGTTAGGAGCACTCATAAATTCTTTTCTGCAAATGAAATAATAAAAAAAAAAATGTTTCGCTACATTCTTCAAACTAAGGAAACCGAATGTTAGGCGGAAGATTAAGTTGTTGGCTGTAATTGATAGGATATTTAGTTGGTTGTTACCCTGTATATAGTTACACTGAGGAAATCTATTCGTTCATACTGGGTGTTAACAACGGATGTATAATAAATTTTTGGATTGAATTTTAGCTCTCCGTGATATAATGTGTGTGTGTGTGTGTATATATATACAGTATATATATAGGTGCTCTTCCAATATGTGCTCTACCTTAAAATTTACATTCCAATACGTGATCTACCTTAGATTATTCGGATTAGCAGCAGGTACGTTAGTTAGCCTTATAAGGCTAACTAACGAAAATATCACGACTTAACCTAACCAATCGTCAAGGGCGTATAGTTGACCTAATGATTGGTTAGGTTAAGTCATGATATTTTCGTTAGTTAGCCTTTTAAGGCTAGTTTCACGGTAGAGCACGTATTGGAATATGGTAATCACAGTTTCGCGGTAGAGCACACATTGGAAGAGCACCTATATATATATATATATATATATATATATATATATATATATATATATAATATAATATATATATATATATATATATATATATATCACAGAGCTAAAATTCAAAAACATACACATACATACGGTATATATATATATATATATATATATATATAGTATATGTTGTTTTTGTAATTTAAAAAGGAAACCGGAACTCGCACTTTCATCCGAGATGAAAATAGAGAAAAAATGAAATTTCTTGTATTCACATATAAAATGGCGCTCATAAATATTTTAACTTTCTTATTTACTTCATATTCTTTGATGTTTTACATTATTTGTTGGAGTTAAACTAATTTTTTTATTTGTTAGATTTTTCCAAATGAACGGTAAAGTTTCCATAACTCTCCTATGCATTGTACAAAAGATAAGGATTAAATATTTTGGATCTTTTCGGTTTGAAGCACTGTGAAAAAAACAAAAAAATAAATTTCCAGGTAGAAAATGTATATATTTGTTAAGAAAAGTACTTTTTATGCTGGAGAAATATATTATTTAAACGTAATATTTGCTATAAATTGTATTTTTATTTACAAGTGTTAAACTTTGCGAGGATGAACTTGGTATCAATCGCTCTACTGTGGTTGATTGTAACAAGTATTTGAGAGAAGTAAGTTATCTAGAATACAACCTAACGGTTTCCAAACTTTTTGAGTCATTACCCCAGTTTCACATGGATACCGTCTTAATGACCCCCCACCCTACCTGTGCCCAACGTAAAGCCAGTCCCAGTGTTGCCATGTCGTTATTTATGCACTTTCTGTACTTTAGAAGTATTTGCAAAGTACCAAATTACCACACTGAAAAAGCCAAATTACCCCAATGGACTAATTTACCCATAGTTTGGGAAAAGCTGAGTCCTAACCTAACCTATCAGCAAATCGAGAGCAGTTGGAATATGTTAAAAAGACGCAATAAGCGGCAAAGTGGGACCAAACTTGAAATGATTGACTTCTATCTTTGCGAATACGTTTGTGTCGAAAGAACACAAATAAAGACCTATTTGAGAAAATTTTACAAGGCATTTCCCAATTTTCAATCTATTCTAGTTAAACTACTATATATTTCTCCACAAATGTACTTTTCTTAAATATATACATTTTATACCTAGAAATATTATTTTCTGTTTTTTCACTGTGCTTCAAACCAAAAAAAGACTATTTCTCTGTACGAATACTTATGAACGCCACTGTATATTTGTCTGCTTTTTCTTCTTTGCTCTGATTTTAGGAGAAAAACGAGCGAGGAATAATAGAATGGGAACACGTTTTGTTTACAGGTGAGTGAATGGAGCTGTTATTTTCACACGACAGTGCTTCAGGTATTCTCCTCGTCTTTTCGTGAAACTAACAAGGGATCTCTGAAGATGAAGTTTTGATGATTGTGTGTTCTGACACTTGTAAATGGACTTCTCATTTTTTTTTTTTAAGAGTATCGGTTTCAGGCTTCATGCATGACCACTGAAACAAAGATACGGAATAAATTTTTGGTGACGAAAGGATATTCAACATTTCTTTTAAATTATAGTATTTCTCAAACATTTTAAAGTGCTTTTGATTTACGAATATTGTAGCAGTTTTTCTTGTGTTAACTGGCTAAGGAGAACTTAGTAGCCTTTGTTTATATACATACTTTAAAGGTTTTTGACGCATGTCGCCACACCTGCATCTCAACTCTTCTGCCTTGATTGACAATATTCGTGTACAGCCTCGTATTCATCTAAATACATCGATTTGTATCATACATCTTTCTATTCGATGTATTTTACGTGCAAAGGTGAAAATTTTTAGAAAATGATTTCTATATTTTTTGTGATACGCAAAGAATATTTTATTGTTATAAAAAAAACAAAAGAAAGTCATTTTAAGTTACAATATTTTTTTTATGACGCCGTTAAATAATAATTACAAAATACTTCTTTCGCGGAAATTTCATGGAATAAAGTTGTTTTAAATTAATACGAGTATTTCAGACAAAGTATTAGGTTTACGTTTCTCTCTTACTATTACTTAATATTACTCGTATGTGATTAAAAAAGCACGTGTGTGTGTGTGTGTGTGTGTGTGTGTATATATATATATATATATATATATATATATATATATATATATATAACTTTACAAAATCGCGATAATGCAATTTGTACCGCAAGTACCGGCCAATGTTATGGTAGAAACCAGCACCCTGAACTACGATGCAACTGGACTGGTCCGGACCCGACTTCAAAAGAGATGGTTTGGACCTGTCCGAACCACTATTTTTTTCAGTCTTTGCAAATATATAGTGTAAGTTTTACTCAAACTACTCGCTTGCTTTAATATTTCTTACGAATAACGTTTCTGGTACAATTTTTTACTTAACTGTGTAAAATAAGTACATTTGGATTCTGAACTGGTCCCAAGATCTCGGATTGCATCACTACATTAATCTACCATAACCTTAAACATCCTCTAATTCTTTTCAATATTTTAAATACCTTAAACGTCTTAAAAAAATAAAATTTAGACAACTGCGTCACTAAAATCTTGTTGCGTGTACGTTTCTGTCACCATAAATCAAGTGGATACACACACACACACACACACACACAAACACACACACTGGTCGCTACATATTCTGCACGCAGAGAACGGTCTCCCGTCCAGCTAATATCCATCCCCAATGTCCCTTACCTTTACCGATCGATGGGAAGCGGTGTTATGATATTGACCTCAACGTACCCCTGGAGACTGAAGTAAATTGTGCAACAGAGGGGAGGACTCATTCTCGCTGGCACCAGTTGCTCTTCGGTATACTATTTAGATAACTACAATAACCATACATTGGTGTTAATATTTTAGGGTAACAAGATACTCTCAAAGATGCAATTCAAACATATTTTGGTTTTTCAGATTGTCTAGTCTAGTTTGTAGTGGTAAAACGTACTCGAGAAGTGACCCACGCTTGTTGTAGTAGTTCTCTCGTGTGTGTGTGTATATATATATATATATGTGTGTGTGTGTGTGTGTGTGTGTGTGTGTGTGTATGTGATTTTCACAGCATGTAAATGATTCGCCTGTTGTTAGTCTTAAAAAAAACGTGAATTACTTATGATTTTCAGAAACTACTCCATTTACAAGCGAGTACATTGGTAAATAACTGAACTATTTTCACGGTTTTTGCATTCACATTAATATATTAATATAATTTCATAACACAAGTAAACTGAATTATTATAATTGGAGTATTAAATTGAATTTTTTTAAATACAAATTGTATTCCTGTTATAATTTCATGTCATGAAAAGAGGACTGAAGTTGTATGGGTTGTTTTCATGCCTTGAAATTTAACGTGCTTTCGGTTCATTAATCTTCTACTGATCCTACCATTTTGTGCCATCATTTTGCATATTTGGAGTCAATTCTCATTTAATCCTAGAATTACAGAGTTCTCTCATTGCATGGGGTCATGAATGCAGTGCAGTGGATAAGAGCATAGCAATATACGATCATTCTGTTTCCTGATACTGTTTTTTCATAGTAATGAAAGGTATTATATTTAATGGATCTTGACAAATCTACATCGATTCGTTTGTCCTATTATAAAGTAAACTCTAATCGGAAGTTCTTATTGGAAAATGGTCCCCTGACTTTCCCCTTAACTTCAAGACAATGGCAAGATGGAAGTTTGATGAAATTTTTTAAGTAAAACAAACTTATTTGATTTCGTAAATCAGATGCGTTGTAAGAGAGAGAGAGAGAGAGAGAGAGAGAGAGAGAGAGAGACTAAGAGAGAGAGAGACTAAGAGAGAGAGAGAGAGACTAAGAGAGAGAGACTAAGAGACTAATTACACATACGTTAAGTGGTAAAAGGAGTCTTGTTTTGGAAGGGATATTTGTAATCTCTGATTTCTGTACAAAAACTAATAAACTTATCTCATCGGCGTACTTCATACTAGTAATAGTTAAGGGAAAAATATTTAAAATGAGAAAAAAGTCTAATAAATTTTATATACTCGTATGTTATCGTTATACGAGCAGACTACATTTAAAAAGTATCCTATTTTCAATACAAACTTGAAAAATGGGATATATATTTAAGAAGTAGCTTATTTTCAATACAGAACTTGAAAAATTGACTATATACTGTATATATACAGTAAAACGGGGGTAATAAAAGGGAAAATTTATGAATATCAATCTTTTATTATAATATGAGAGTCGAAATGCAATTTCAATTGCACCTGTGATATAAAATATTTCAATCATGTGAAAATATGTAACCAAACATGGCCAACACGAGTTAGGCCCATTTTACAAATATCTATTTTTAAGAGGAGGAGGGAGGCTGTTCTTTTTACTCTAACACCCCTGTGTTATTTTCCCCCGGTTGACTATATATATATATATATAATATATATATATATATATATATATATATATATATATATATACAGGGTGGGCCGTAAGTTTCCATACATAGGAAAAATTAAACGTTTGTTTTTATGTTTCAGATACCCTAAGAATATGCGTTTGACGTAAGATCTTGTTTACTGATGAAGCAAATTTTTACGTCAATGGAGAGGTTAATCGGCAAAACATACGTTATTGGAGTAATGCTAACCCTAACTGGCTGAGTCCGACGAAGATGCAAGGTGCCGGTAAAGTGATGGTGTGGGCCGGGAATGGGGTGACAGAATTATTGGACCAATTTTTGTCAGTGGAAATCTTAATGCCGAAAGGTATCTTAACATGTTGCAAGAAGAGATTTTCCCATCCCTGCTAAACGAGGAAGGTAACTTCCCAGTTTACTTCCAGCAAGATGGAGCTCCACCTCATTATGGTCTTCACGTGCGTCGGTATTTGGATCAGCAGTTTCCGGATGCTTGGATTGGTCGGCGTGGTCCTGTGGAGTGGCCTCCCAGATCCCCAGATCTCACCCCCCTTGATTTCTATCTTTGGGGGCACCTGAAGGCCATGGTGTATCAGGAAAAGATACGAGACATAAATCATCTAAAGGAACGTATCACCAACGCCATTACAAGCATAACGTCAACTGTGCTAATGCGTGTTCATCAACAGTGGGGAACACGTATTGAAATGTGTTTTCAAAACAATGGCAACCATGTAGAGCATATTATATAAATAAAATGGTTGTCCATAAAAAATGTTTATTTTTCCTATGTATGGAAACTTACGGCCCACCCTGTATATATATATATATATATATATATATATATATATATATATATATATATATATATATATATCACTCAAACTTAACCTAACCTGGCGTAACCTAATTTAACTAGGCCTAACTAACTTAATTTAACCCTTTCATTCGCGATTTTTTTCTTTAAACCAAAAAATATAAGATTTAATGTTTTCCAGAACAAAATATTTTAGTGACGCGTTACTTAACTTACATTTTGGGTTCCTTTCCTGGCAACTAAACTAACCTTTATTAAACAAGTACAATTATTTGTAGAAAAGATGCATTTTAGTACCATATATACTATTATTTCTTATGGGACCTGAAGGTCCCACTGTGACTGAAAGGTTAATCTTACCAAATCCCAAGTACACTCGTGGATAGAATATCTTGCCGATGAATATGCCGGCTGGCTTCCAAATTACACTTGTAATATACTATTCCAATTCTATTCCAACCATTCCTGAAATTAAATCTTCGGCAAATGCTACAACTGTTTCACTATTAATCTAAATTCTAAATCAGGGGTTCTTAACCTGTCGCTCGCGAGCAACATGTTGCTCTTCAAATGGGCAAATGTTGCTCACGAGCAAAGCCTGCTTTTCTAATGCAAAGCAAAAAGGATAATATTTTTCCTGAAATTTTTACTGCTGACTTCAAGATAACATTTTCATTCATGGTCGACATTTTTAGCCATTTAAACGACTTAAATCTGAGGTTGCAAGGAAAAAATTTTTTTTTTTGTTGTCTTTTATGAGGAAATTACGAGATTTAAAAAAAACAACTTTTTCAGAGCCAAGTTTCTAAGGAGAATCTTAATCATTTTCCTGAACTTAAAAAATGTTTGGCTGAAACTGCTAGCAACTGTCCATCACTCGTAGTAAAAGCACTCGAAAACATTAGTGACGAGTTCGAAGAGAGTTTCAAACACTTAAAAGAGCATCTACCAAACTTTCAATTATTGACAAACTACATAAATTTCGAGATTGATGATCTGATACAAATTTTCAAACAAGAGGAAATAGCAGCTGCAGAATTAGAACTTATTGATGTTTTTCAATATACCTAAAAACTTTAATTAAGCATTATGAAGTTTGCATGCGTTTAAAGAAATATTGAAATAGTTAAATATTTATCTAATTTAAACTTTAAGTTTAAGTTAAAGGCTTTTTTTTATATATGTTGCTCACTCTGTAATTAAGTGCCAAAAATTTGCTCACTTAAAAAAAAAAGGTTAAGAACCCCTGTATCTAAACTAAACTTAACGAGTAAATGTGACAGTTAAGAATCGGAACATTATATCAGTTGTTGGAATATTGTCAATGTTGTCCTTTTTATGATTTGCATTCTTTCTCTGTATACGTATGCAATTTTATACCATGTATCTTTTCTTAAGATATGAAATTACCTTATTATTTAATTATGTTTTTAAAACTTTTAAAAAACTAAAAGTTAATTGTTCTTAGAGTGTAAAACTATACGTACATGTTTAAACATGAGTAAGGCATATGTATACAAAGATTCGCACACTACGGCCTCGTTTTCATTTTTGGAAATCAATACCCGTGCAAAAGAAAATATGAAATCAGGCAAAATCACATGATAGGGAACAATTCATATTGTTATGTGACACACATACTATTAATAGCAGATTTGCAGAAAGTTTTAATCGCCCATATATATATATATATGTGTGTGTGTGTGTGTGTGTGTGTGTGTGTGTGTGAGTTGCAAATACGGAAAAAATGCCGATACCACCACCTTCAAAGGAACGCAACGAGTGAACAGAAAAAAACGAACATCAAAGAAGAGTGCAATTTTTAGAAATCAGCCAACACATTTCAGCTGCGAAATACTATCCAGCAATTACAAAACCAGCTGACAAATATAAATATAGGAATCCGAGAGCCGGACAGAAGGTACGAACAAAGGCACTTCATGCGTTATCGGGACAACAGGTACCGACAAAGATAAAAAGAGGTAAATTCTCAGAGGACCACAAGGCAACGAAACCGGCAACCCCATTGGAAAACAAATCGGAACCACCTGTATGCGAAAAAGAAAGAGAAAAAATTAAAATAATCCTAGCCAACATACAGGGCCTTAAATCAAACCATTCCACGAACAAAGCTGTATACCTGAAAGGACTTATGCAAGAAGCCGGAGCAG